>KN471057.1:0-15489 GCA_000787095.1 Periophthalmodon schlosseri
AGGGAGAGTATCAGTGGTCTTGTATGTGATATGATCTTGTATTCCATTTTCTAATAATTGCTCCCACAGTTGATTTCTTCACACCAAGCTGCTTACCTATTAAAGATGCAGTCTTCCCAGCCTGGTGCAGGTCTACAATTTTGTTTGAGGTGTCCTTTGACAGCTCTTTGGTCTTGGCCATAGTGGAGTTTGGAGTCTGACTGTTTGAGGTTGTGGACAGGTGTGGGAGAACTTGCGCAATTGGTGGCTGACTAAATACTTTTTTGCCCTACTGTATGCTGTTGTTTGGAGGATATGAAACTGCATATTTCTGTATTTTTGTATTAGATATTGAAGGCAAGTGATGCTTAAATGGGAGGTGTTTGGGGACATTTGACTTTTATGGGCTTTTAACCATGTTATAAAGGTGTTCCTTCACCATAAGCTTACTTCAAGTTGTACTTCAATGGATTCATGTATGGTTGAGTAATCCTGTATTGTCCTGCATTCGAGTCGAATGCTTGTAAAATGTCTGTTTTGATCTCAATGAATCTGTTTCTATTATTAAGCTGTTTTTGATCAATATTGACATTTGCAATGAAGGATCAACATGCATTATAGTTTAATTCTAAATACCCCCCATTTCTCATTATAGAAACAAGAGAAGCCTAAGTTTATTCTGTGTGTAACATTTGCGGAGAATGGAGACACCATCACAGGCGACTCCAGTGGAAACATCCTGGTCTGGGGAAAAGGTACTCCACCACACTGACAGTTCAACATTTGCGTACAACTGGAGGTACCAAGAGATCAGGAGATGTCTTAACCCTCTCGCCCCTCTGCTGTGTGACCCGTAGGCACTAACCGTATCAGCCAGGTCATTCCTGGAGCACATGAGGGTAGTATCTTTGCTCTGTGCATGCTCCGGAATGGGACTCTGGTGTCAGGAGGGAAGGACCGCAGGCTGGTCTCCTGGGACAGTTGTCTGCTGCAGATACAAGCTGTGGAGGTGTGTAGTGCAGGTTTCATGTAGAGTTTGACCACAGTTTAGTTACTGTGAAAATGTCACTAAATTAAAGTGTAAGCACAGATTCAGAATTCATTACACTTTCAGAACTATTCAATTTGTTTCTTCTTCTAACAACAGTATATTTTTTCAATACTTAAAGCAAAAGAGTTGACAATTTATCATGTTTCTCTGCAGGTTCCAGAGGTGTTTGGCCCTATCCGGACTATTGCTGAAGGTCGAGGAGACACTGTCCTCATCGGAACCACCAAGAACTTGATCCTACAGGGCAGTCTAGATGGAGAGTTTTTGCCCATCACTCAGGTGGGTTTGTGATACAGCTGTTGTGTCCGGTGTGAATATGCTGTGTGACTGTAATTGCTGGTGTTTGGGGAGAAACTTTGTATTGAGATTCATAGTCAACTTGTCTTCCTGTTGCAGGGCCACGTGGATGAGCTGTGGGGCCTGGCAGCTCACCCCTCCAAACCACACTTCCTCACCTGTGGGTATGACAGGCAGGTGTGTTTGTGGGACTCCAGCTCCCATCAGCTCATCTGGGCCAAGAGTCTGGAGGTGGGTAACTACTGCCCCCTGGACCCAGGCATGGGCACAACAATGATACACTACTCCGCACTGCAATACCCAAAAAGCTTTACAGTAACTCTATAATAATGTGTGCCTTTGCTTGTTACTAGGACACAGCTCAGTCAGCAGGATTCCACCCCTCAGGAGATGTGGTTGCCATTGGAACACACACTGGCAGGTATTGTAAAGACTGCAGACAATAACATATTCCCACAAACCACATGACATGATTTATGTGGGGCTGTGCAGGTGGCTGGTACTGGACACTGAATCCAAAGACTTAGTCACTGTCCACACAGACGGGAATGAACAGCTTTCCACCATGCGATATGGACCAGGTATGATGGGGCAGCTGCTGAAAATTTGCTTTAAATATTACTACTACTACTACTACTACTAAAATATATAAAAAAGGCTACATATCATATCTCTGTCCTGTTTGGATATAGATGGAAACTTCTTGGCCATTGGTTCACATGACAACTACATCTACATCTATGCTGTGGGAGAGAGGGGGCGGAAGTACAGCCGCGTGGGCAAGTGTTCGGTGAGCCCCCAAAAACATTACCTACATGAACCTCTCTAACCCCCATGTATCCACCACACTGTGTTTCTGTTTTATTCAGGGTCACTCTAGTTTCATCACTCACCTGGACTGGTCAGTGGATTCCCAGTACTTGGTCTCAAATTCAGGAGACTATGAAATATTGTACTGTAAGTATGAGATATTTTGTGTTAGGGATGGGCAATATGGCAAAAAATCACACAATCACAATTTTCTTGGAGCCAGATCACGATTTCTATTTTATCACATGTACAGTCAGTATCATTGCCTTGAAGAGGTAACTTCAAGTTAAGTCATCTGCTTTTTCTGAAACCCTCCTCTTCATTGCAGTTGGTTAAATCCACCTGTCACTCACTCATAGTATTGCTGAGGCTCACCAATAGGTGAATAAAAAGTGTCTTTGTTTGAGCATAGAGCTGCATTCATCAGTCAATTGATATATCATGATTTGATCAAAATTGCAGATTACATTTTTATGATACATACATGTATCATAAACATGTTTATAGTAATATTAATATCAAAATTATATTATAATTAAATAAATACATGAATATCAAATCTACTTCTAAAACCCAAATCTATCCCATCTATTTTTTCAGGGATCCCGTCTGTGTGCAAGCAGGTGGTGAGTGTAGAGACCACCAGAGACATAGAATGGGCCAGCTACACATGCACTCTGGGCTTCCATGTGTTTGGTAAATGTTCCAATTCTAACTTCCCATAGAGTTACTGTGTCTGTTATAATGCAGGAGTCTAACTGTGGCTCTTCTCTCAGGAGTGTGGCCAGACGGTTCGGACGGCACAGACATTAACGCTGCGTGCACGTCCAGCGATAAGAGGCTGCTGGTGACCGGAGATGACTTTGGAAAGGTCCACCTCTTCTCTTTCCCCTGCTCACAGTTCAGGGTAAGGCTCATAGTACAAACATTTGGTGTCTCAACATGGGAGTAAAGTATGTAAAGTGGGAGTGAAGAGTGGGAGGACATTAGGCAAATTTGTGGAAAAGACATTTGAACTCACAATGCAGAGGCCAACATAGAGTACACGACTAATTAGCTTTTCGTTTGGGATTCATAATTGTAAATGCGAAATAGTCACATTGCCCCCAGTGTCTTTATGCAGACACTGGGGGTAAGAAGACAGGTTTAGTGCCTTGCCCAAGGACAAAACAACAGTTTGCACCTGTTGAAGCTGGGATGAACACTCTACTAACTGAGCCACTGCTGCCACTGTAGTCCATGTCTCAATGTATTTTTTGTCCTAAAATGATAAAGCATACATGATGTAATAAAAGTTGCTCTCTACATGAAAATTCCATGCTTTCTCTTATCTATCTCTGTGTATTTTAAGCAAACATCTGTCTTGTGCTTGCAGGCTCCCAGTCATGTTTATGGCGGCCATAGCAGTCATGTGACCAACGTGAGCTTCCTGTTGGATGATAGTTGCTTGGTTTCGACTGGAGGCAAGGACATGAGCATCATGCAGTGGAGGGTAGTCTGACGAAACCACTTGTGCATCAGCTGAGCCAGTCGAGTCTCACAGAGTGGAGACCCAGCAGGCACAGAAGAGGAGGAGATGGGGAGCTGAAAAACAACTGTACATTTGCTGTTTTAATCTCACTTTATTGTTAAACCCTGACTGATACTGTAGCTTGTACTCACCTGGACTAAACTACGCATATCCAACGGCTCATATCCATCACCAAAGGCTCCAGAAAGATGTCAAAGAGTTAGATTTTGCAGGATTGTTGTGGCCACTTAGAACCACTTACAGTCAAAGTATTGGGAAAAAAACTGTGCATGGAAAGATATTTTTATGTAATTTTCTAATATGTTTGTGTTTTTATTTATTAACTCAGGAAAGCACTAAAACACAGGAGAGCAGGCCTGTGCTACTCCCCATCTCAACCAAGAAAGAGCAACAGTTAATGTGTGTGAAGAAGACAAGATTCAGGATTCCATATTGAGTGTTGCACTGAATATAGATTATGATCGCAGTCTTTTCTTTTGCATACCAACATGGAGATTTCTAAAATCTAAAATGGATATATCATTTGCTTTTCATGAAAGAACATGATAAATTTGAGTGTGTTTCTTTGAGGAGAAACATACTGTTCCAGTGTAATAGAGATATTACAGGAGGGATTTATCCACTGTATGAAATTAATAGGTTTACAATTAAATATGTCAATTAGAATTGCTAACATTTTACACAAACTGAAATACAATCTATTGTTTTACTACAAAATGGCAACTTTGATTTATTTATTTCATATTGTATTTTTAAATCAATCCCAGATCAATGAAAGGTTTGTGCACATTAAAAAATGAGACATGTTTGTAACTCTTAATTTTAAAACTACGGTCAGATTGAACAGTTCATGAGCACGCTCAGGGTCCTCTCTCCAAATGGGACAGGGCTAGGGTCTCGCTGTCACAGAAAAAGGTCATGCATTTCACACATTGTCATTTCTACATAAAATGTTGAATCTACCCTCAAAAGTAAAAATAGTGATATATAACTATAGTTGTATTAAATAAATCAGTGCTTTCTGAGTAGCAAGAAAACCTCTGGTCCACTTGGGGGCGGCATTGTGCTAGCCCACCTCCCGTTCTTCCTCTGCGTTCCTGTTAGCAGGACCCCAAATCTGTCCACCTCACCAAAACACCGTGAATGGAGCAGTACTGTGCCTGGAGAAGGCGGCTGCTCAAATCCACCGTTCTCCGCGGATCTGCTCGTGGACATGGCCGCGCGGATCTTCAGCCTTAGGAGCAGTAGTGTGCGTGGACAGCCGAGACAACGGAGCACAAAGCAGACGGCCGACGCGCGGGCTCCTTTTGAGGCTTAGCGACCACCCTGAGCCCATCTAACCATTCTGCGGAACTCCATAGCATCAAAGACCTTTTTGAAAAGTGTACCCTGCATAGCTACAATAAAAGGATCATCTTTGACTGAAATAACGGAGGAAGAGTATGAGGTAAGCGGGCCATGCGTCATGACAGATGCGCTCCACACTCAGCCTCCGCTCCATCTGTAAGGGGACATATTCCCCCTTTTATGATCGTATAATTTATTCGATACATTTCACAAACTAGATCTATACTGCTGTTTTTTTGTGTTTTACAATCGCCATGTTGAACCAGTGGGGTCCTGTGGGGCCCACCCAGGCCCACCGTCGCATATATTGTTCTTTACAATGAGCTTTACACTAACAGCCAATCAAGAGCAGTCGAGCGCCCCAAATCCACCGTTTCCTCGATTTTAGCCCTCCATTGTCACGTTTGGACCCGCCCAAAGGATGAACGCCAGGTCTGAGCCGGGCTCGGTCATGTTGTCATGGAAACGGCAGCATCACGGTAAAGGTAGCTCGCGGGGGAATCGGCGCGGTGACGGAGAGGTGCTGTCACAGGGAGTACACGGGCTACGCTGTGTTAACCGTCTGGTGTGACTGCTCTGTGATGGTTGCCAGGCAGGTTAGCAGACCCCCACCCCCATCCCACACCGTGAGCCCGGCATGTAATAGATCCGCTGGTGTCTATATCTGAGCGGTATTTTGAGCCATTCTTCCATCATGTGCGGTGAAAACATGCACTAACGCAGAGGCCTAGTCCCCTTTTTGTCTGCGACACTTCTATTTGTGGAGGAGCTTTGATCCCTGTGGTCTGTAGTTCGACTCCTGGGTGACTTCATACAGCCTTGTATATATCCTAGACATTCACACACAGCAATGTTTTTACAGAGTGTCCAAGACAAAAGAAAATAGCCTATTTCTATTAGAGACACAAGGCCTACCATTGTGGGAACTGTGCAAATGATAATCAATAGAAACATTTTGGAGAATTCCAGCAAACAGACTGGCAAATTATCTGGAGAATATGGGCATATTTAAGGTTCAAGGGATACCTGAAGGAAAGCCTTGCAGACACAGGAAGAATCTGAAAACTTCTCACAGGAAGGCTCTCACCAGGGCCATGAATCGAACCTGGGATGTTCTTGCTGTGAAACCATGCGAGCCAATGCAATACATGATTCTCAGCTTTGGACATTTTATAAGATCCTGTCTGCAGACTGGACTAAAGCTTTCTATTGTACAGAGCAGCAGTAGGATCTACTGCGGCCTGCAGGGCAGTGGCAGCTCTGCTCTCTGACTAAAAGTCCCCCTTTTAGTCTACACACAAAGCAGACGAAGAGGAGGGATTCAGAGCAGTGTTTGTTCAGCATCACTGGCTTTTTGCAGCTCTTGTGGAGGCGTGCATGTGCTTTTGTCTCAGCACTGTGTATGTGCATACAGCTATTAATAGTCAGAAGACATTAGGAGCTTTCTTAGCCATGGACTTTGGGTAGGGTTGGCCTCTGTTGCTTGCTCAAATTTTGTGTGTTTTGAGGCACTAGGATGTGAAAGAGTGGAGCTGTGAATGTCTGTGAAGCTGTGACTCATCGAATTTAAGGAGAAGTATCATTAGAGAGTGGAGTATGCAGGAAGCAACTGCAGATCCCAAAAACGCTGAAGAGCTAGCACTGCAGGTGGTGGAAAGGGTCCATTCTTTATGCACCTACAAATTGCTTTTGTCTTATGAATTAATTATTGTCTAATTAATGTTGTGCAATAATAAAAACCTTGCTTATCTCAAAATATGCGAAAAGAGAAGCTGATGTGATTCCCTCAAAAAGCTGTAAAATAAAAATAGAGCAACATAAAACGAAAGAGGAGAAGAGTTTAGACCCTGCTCAGCTGAGGGTCAGCTGATTTAGGCCTCTCCCTTTCTGCAGATCATACTGTCTGTAGTGTTCAGTTATTATTTAATAGTGTCTGTTTCTAATAGTGCAGTATTTTATCTGGAAGAAAGAGCTGTAAGTGTCGCCAGGTTTAATGTTGGCAGCCCATCCTTGCTTCACTTCACTGTCTGTTCTAACTGCTAATGATGTGCAAAAGTGTTTGTGAGAGCTAGGAACTTGGGTAATGCACAAAAAATCCTTTATTTACCTGTGTCAAACTAGTGTCAACATGTAAACTTATCCCACTAGACCAAAGCTAAATTAACATAAACTAAAACTAGACATTTAACATCACACATTTTGTTTTCATAATACTGTGATGTACAGCAGCTCCACCATAGTTACAATAGGTGCTGAAAGTGGTCCCATGTTCTCTTTCTTCCCTGATCCTCAGCCCTTGTGAGCACTGCCTGCAGGAGCTTACATGAGGTAGTGCAGTGATGAAGCAAGCCATACTTGCCATCACTCATGACAGTGTAGTTCTATATGCTTCACTATTGTGCTGCTCTAATCTGTCCATTTCCGGCATATTCCATACATCATACAAGGCTTCTGTTCGCATGTGTCCTTGGGCTGCAGCAGGGTCATGTGGATGCTATCAGATGACCACTTCATAAACCTCCAGCAGATAGTACGTCTCCGCTGTGTCTGACTCTAACAATACTTAACACTCCATTAAATATAGAACTCAAAGTATAACATTGTGGTTTATGGCAGTGATTGTCAAGCTTTTTTATCAGTTTTACCTTTAAAAATATGAATTAAGACTAGCCTAGGTCTAAAACAGCCAAAACACAATCAACGCATTAAGTGTCAAGGACTTGGAAATAAACCATATATAATGCATTACTAATACTGAACCAAGCCTAACTAGATGAACTAAAACAGGAAAAATGCATTGAATATTGGAACTGCAAAAGACTCCTAACTGTAAGTGCCACTTGAAGAAAACATGGCCTTTAGCCGTCTTACTATTTGTTGAAGTAAAATGCTAATCTTTATCTGATGGTTGGACTCTTTGTTTTTTTCTGCTCCTGTGTAAAGAGGCTTAATGGTATACATTTGCCAGAGCAGATGGAGCAGCACTGAGGGAGAGTTCTAATGAGGGGTTGAGGGGAACCACAGAAGAACCAGGGCTTTGTCTCACACTCTCCTCCCTCCATCCTCCTGCTCCGATCTGCTCCAGATGTCCAGCTGCATTGCACAGTGTAGGGATGAGTCTGTTAGGGAATATAATCAGCACATTTGTGGATTTGGGAGGTCATAATATCCAATTGTAAGTGTTAAGTGTTTTTATGAGTAGAAACAATTTTTGAAGTGCAGATTATAAATCAGATATTGTTGCTTCAATTTTGTTGCTTAAATTCACATATAGCAGTTTGAATATACTCTGATCTTTATTATCAATTATTGGAGTTTGTTGGATTGTTAATAAAGAAGACATATATTATGTTTTTTTAGTACTTAGTACTAACATAGATAGATAGGTAGTAGATAGTCCTGCCTCTTCATAGTATTTATTTACATGTTATTTACATTTAGTTTTTTTTAAGAATGGCTACTGAACATTCATACCTTATGTGTATAACTCAGTCCTAATTTTTCAAAAAATCTCAACTAAGTACAACAATGTAAGTCCATGATGTGGGCAAATTGTTATGGTTAAAAGCTCATAAAAGTGGGTTTGAGCACAATCACCATAAAATTGATGTCACAATCCATAATGGATGTTCAAAATCTGTATGAGATCATTCCTTTGACTATAATTTCATATAAAAGTTTGGGACCAAGCAACTGGCTGCCTGAAAAAATATAAAATCTAATTTATACATATTTTTATTATATAAACTTGAGCCAAAATGGCCAAGAATCAATTTCCAACTGAATTTGTTTTGCCGCTCTTCAGCCTCTAGAAATGGCTTCTCTCATTTTTATCTTCAAACCTTATGGTGGCAGATTATTGCTTATAAGATTTTGCGGGTGCCCTCTTCATGGTGTCTTGAATGAATTTAAAGCTGTGTTTTCATTGCGGCTCAGTCACAGTTGTTGGGTGCTATGATTGGTCAGCATCAGTCACATGACCTGCTCCCTGTTCTGCTCCTCACTCCTGGTCTTCCGCTCTCACTCCTTCACTCCTCTCTCGCCTCCGCTCTGCTGTGGGGAGGATGTAATCAGAATGTGGCTGAGCTGCCGTCCCTCTGCTCCATAATCCTTCTCAGAACTGCTCCTGGCGACTTCTCGGAGCCATGTACTCCCTGGACGACTTCGGGTAAAACTGCTCCTCTTCTGGAATGTGCTTTTATGATGCTTCCCTTTGCTGCGATTTTCCCTCCTGTCTCAGATTCCACTCTTAGAAACCTTCTCCTTATAGTGCTCTATCTTCTTCTCCTGCCCTTTTGTTAAATAATGCAACTGTTTTGCGCTCTGGAGGGAAAATCTTAGTCTTCTATGTTTTCTACTGCACACAGCTGTTGGAAGAAAAGCATTTGTTTATTGGCTGAGGTTTGAGGAGTTTTCCTGGATTCCATGTTTCAGACGGGAAGGGGCCATTGATGGCAGATGACTTGGGGATAGAGGTTGGATTAGAGTGGGCAGCGGGAAAATGAGGTGTCATGTAATTGTGATGTTTTCAGCTGACTGTGTACCCTCTGGTAATCCACTGGACTTCACACCACTCCAGGAGGCAGCAGCAGAGGGTACACCGGACTGGAGTGTGTGTTTGTTATCAGGAGCCCATAGCTGCAACAAGCTGCTTACCCAGAGGAACTTTTAACTAAATTCATCAGTAGAGTACAATTTCTAGAAGCAGCATTGAATTATATGTAGAATGAATACCAACAAATACACTTGATGATTTTTGTTATACGTGAACTGCACCAACCATTTAAACCATTAGATAAGTATCCATTTGTGTATTGAATGTATCCTGTGTCTTAGCATGTGCTGTGGTACAGTGTACTGATGAGTACTGATGTGAAATGTGTTGTGTACAGGAGATATAGGGGTGTATGGGGAGGTCATGTTTTACAGCTTCTCTGTTTCTGGCATGCTTTAAAGCACTCCTCTTAGCTCAGCTTAACTTAAAGCCACAGTAACTTTTTATCCAAAAACATAATAAAATAAAGCATGTTTTTTTTCAATTTGGTTGTGTTTATTGCACTGAAAAACATGCATTCTTACTCTGAGAAGGCTTGCAACTCCACAAGCCTGACTCTTATTTAGCCTGGAGGAGGGCCTCCTCCTGCTTGTTTCCATGGAAATGTTCCTTTTGCTATAATCTTCCACTGCATGGCATAAAACATTCTCCATAAAGAATGTTCCAAAGTATGGTTTTAACTTTCTAATTTCATGGAATCATGCAAGTAACGTGCCACCTCATGAATGTTACGTACTGTACCGTTAACACCTTTTATTTCAGTAATGCGGACTGCAAAGAACATGTTGCAAAATGACATCAAGTTAGAGAAACATTTGTATTGTTGCTTGCTTCTGTCGCCCATGTGACAGAACCAAGCAGCCTGCAGGTCTATTCTCAGCCTTCTACTCTAATACAAAAGAGTCCTATTGCCTTGAATAACTTATGTTATGAATCAAATGCACTCCACTGTGTTAATATGGATCTAGGTCATGTTTAAATATAATTGTCTTTGACAGCATCAAATTCAGTTGGTTCTGCCCGTTACTCTTCACCTTCTGTTAATCCTTTGTTTTGAAGATTTCTGTAATTAGATTATAATACACCACACTCCGTCGCCTACAGTCTCCCACTGGATGAACAGAACAAGATATGTTTCGCTGTGTGACGCAGAGCAGAGAGGCTCTGACATCCAAGCCTTTAAATACTGTGCCCACTCAATTAAAATATTATTTTATTTATTCTTATTATTATTGACCAAGCAGCTGATATTGTTCTGCTGCATCTGTGTAGTTCTGTTTTTGCTCTGAATGATGGTGAACGGAGCAGTGTTCCTTTAAGGATGAGGATTAACGACTGAGCTTGAGGCGCTGGGGGAGGGGTGTGCTCCAGATTGTACTTATGGCAGTGGGAATGACAGTTTTCCTGAAGGCCTGTTGGCTTCCGCACATGGATCATGAACAACTGAAGCTATTTTAGTGGTCAGCTGATTCTGCAGCTCCTCCTGTGCATGAGGGCTGCTGCTGTGCTCACATGCACAGACATCTACAAGAGGGTCCTCACAGCACCACGAGAGTTCAAGAGGGAGGTTTACAGAGAAGGTCTACAGAGAAGGTCCACAGAGAGGATGCATGGTCTATTAACGTGCGTAAAATTAAAAATACTGAGTCTTTTTCAAGCCATACATTCATCTTCTATGACATCATGTCAGCTGGCATTTGAGGTGAGCCACTCATGGAGGACAAGGGTCACAGGAGCATATGTGATCCTGTTACCAACCTCTTATGGCTGTTACAGAGAAGATGGCATGTCTCTAGCATTTATTTTATTAAAATATATATAGCGTTCCACTCACTCTTCACTTACTTTGCTAAGGACATGAGATTCGGAGAACTATCAAATCAGTTCAATGTTTGTATTGGGGTTGTTTAGTGTCAACTGTCAGAAAAAATGGCCTGTACCATGGATATTGCTGACTCCTCTCAGACAAAATAATCAAATTTCCCCAAAACTAGGTAACAATTTCTGTTTTTTTCTGCATTTGCTGTGGCAGTGATGGACATGGTACAATTCTACAACAATATATAACATGCAGTTCAGAAGATTCAATTTAATGTGCACATTTTAAACACAAACAAAATTATTTAAAAACGCTTTTGCATAAACTGAACAAAACGTGTGTGCAGTGGCAGGTTTTATACTTAATAATATCCCATGGAGACACTAGGAGTTCTTAATTGATGCCTTTGCCATTTGCTGAAACTCTCATGGACCCTCTTATTGTGCTGTGTTGCTGTCAGTACTAACCACCGAGATGGAGTGCCCAGCCTCCCTGCCAACTACGATATAAACTGTAGTCAATGGAAAATTATTAGCAAAATACCCCACCAAGAGCCGAATGAACTCTATAACTGTATTTCTATGGCTTTTCCCATTTGTGATGCTGAACCCCCATGTATCCTCAGAGCTCACCTCAGCACTGCTTTTGCTTGGAGGGTGGGGGCTCATGTCCGTAAATGTGAGTGGGTGGGTGAGGCGGGGGGCAGACGGATATGAGGTAATCTCCCCTGGGTGCCCACAGTACATCATCATCATCATCATCTGGCTCCGAGTTCATCCCAGTCTGTCGCTCTTTGTTCTATCGGGTGGACCACATGGATGCTGCAGGCTTTTTTGGTACATTTTATTTTAAAAGTTGTCATTGAAGAGTTGTGTAGGCATTGGCTTGGATTTACACCTGTTTGTTTGGTGATGCAGCCCTTCTGGTGTTAGTTTGGGTGTAGGTGGATCATGGATGGGCCTCGGGTTCAGGTGCTGCGGTACTGCCTCCCTCAGAGTATCAGCGACTCTGGACTTTTCTACAATCACATCAGCCGCAGGTCTGTAGTCTCTCCTCCATCTACTGCACACTGTTCTGCCTAAACCCAAACTGTATCTCATGACCTATGGCAATGGAATGAATTGAAATGTCAACGGTTGTGGGTGCAGGCTAGATAAGATGTAATTCGTAAATGTCTATTGTTAAATAAATGTTATGGCTTATCAGAAGTAGACATAGCTTCCTCTGTTGTTTTATTTTCAATCTCAACCAAAATACTAATCTGCAGTCTTAATCTGCCTTGAACAAACGGTCATTTAGCACAGGCACACGGGCTGTTTTGGATTAGGAGCTCTGCATAGTACATTCAGCATGAAATTACAAAACATGCGAAAAGTGAAAGTTATGCAGACGTCTGAGCCCATTGTGGTCTGCACAAGCAAGGCAGTATAGTGAAAAGTATCACTTATAGTTTGAGAAAGCATTTCCTCTGCTGTTTCACAGCCTCCTGTTTTGCATGGATTTGTCTCTCTCCCATCTGCTTGTTCAAAATATGATTCATTCACACTGGCTAATATATTATCACAATACAAGTATATGACTAAAAATCTTTTGCTGCCTAATGGAAAAAAATGATTCAAATGTCATTTTATGTAGGCTAGAGATTGGGCTAGGCAAAACTGATTTGTGATCTGATCCTGTGATAGTAAGTTGATGATATCGTCATATTGTAATTCAGTGTTTCTATGTTTAATACTACTGGTCAGTAGTTTTCATACTACAAAGTCAGCCTCCATCATACTCTGAGTGAGTGACAGGTGGATTTAACCAATAGTGAAGTGTGAACTCTCAGAAACTGCATTGGTGCATAAAAAGATACTACCTGCATAAATTGTGATGAATTGTGATCTTGGGTTGAAAAAAAAAGTGATAAGTGAAAGGTATGTGGCAGCCCTAGCTAGGGAACATTTATAGGTACATTAAATTCAATTCAGTTTTATAGCATACAACAAATACAACTTCAGCTGCCCAAAGAGCTTCACATAAAAAGTCTTCAAAAAACAAATATACAGATAATACGATGCATAGGCAAAGAACAATAAACAATAAAACACCAAGATATCCTGTCTAGCTAGTATTAAATGCGAGAAGAGATGGGTTTTCTGTCTAGTCTTAAACTGTGTTAAAGACTGAGAGGATCTGACAGTCAGAGGGAGGCAGTTCCATAGTCTGGGCACTGCGATAGAAAAGGTTCTGTCACCTTTGGTCTTGAGCCTGGCTTTGGAACAGCCAACAGGAGCTCGTCAGCTGACCTCAGGGCTCTGGGTGGAGTATAGGGCTGCAGTAACTCCCTCAGATAAAGAGGACCCATAGAGTGCAGACATTTAAACACGATCATAACATTTTCAATTGCACCCAATATGAAATAGGGAGCCACTGCAGGTTGCACAGTACAGGCATGATGTGCTCTCATCTCTTTTTCAGACGAGCTGCAGCTTCTAAAATCCTGATTTACGC
The DNA here is from genome assembly GCA_000787095.1 of Periophthalmodon schlosseri. Lineage (NCBI taxonomy): Eukaryota > Metazoa > Chordata > Actinopteri > Gobiiformes > Gobiidae > Periophthalmodon > Periophthalmodon schlosseri. The sequence goes on from KN471057.1 coordinate 13,886, forward strand.
AGGTTTTCACCAGAACATGAATGACATGAGTTTTATAGGATGAGAAGTGTGTGCCATGAAGATGCTGCTGTCCTTTGAAAGGTGACTGGAGACTAGTGCTCCTCCTCTTAGCAGCTCTCTGAATAGCTCTGAACTGTAAAGGCTCCATACATCTTTAATGCACTCATGGCTCCTGGCGAAACACAGCATCCAGGCCACTGCACTCTCCGCAGCTCAGTTTGTCTGAACACAGGAACGGGATCACAAGGCTCTGATGGAGAGAGGGGTTCATAATTGCTGTTTTCAAAGGATGTGTCTACAGGCAACCCCAATCAATGCTTTTCATGCTGCTTGGGGCTATACATTGCTGACGTTCAGGAATTCATCTCAATGTTGCAGCAGTACAAAACAGTAAAAAACATTTCTAAAATACCGTACTTGTTGCCACAGAACATACAACTGATTCGCTACCAGATCTGCAACGTTTAATCGGACCAATTGTGACCATTAAAATAGTCGTAATCATATTCTGTTAAATCTTTATTGTTATCTGTATTATACAGACTCTACAATACATGCCAAAAAATTTTATAACAAAAAAACAGCATTATTAAATGAAAATGTAAAAAAGAATAAACAATTTCTGATTTCTGTTACTAATTCACCTTAATAGTAAGTATTCTCTATCTAGTTAGTCACCATATTTAAAACCATTTGGTTTTGTTGTTTTCAAAATCTCAAATATTTGTTTGACTGGCGACTACTAAAATAACTGTTAGTTGCAGCCCTACCACTGACTATTTCGAACTTGTGGGTGTGGAGGCTTACCCTAACCCTTCATTATTGGTGTAAGCAAATTAGACCTATGGATCCTGTTTTTATGTGTTTTTGAGTTGCTATATCCTCCAGATGACTTGTATGCCCACAAATATTTAGGTCATGGGCAAATCTGAAAACGGACACATTATGGGATCAGCCACCCTCCATGAGTGAGAACATAAGAACATTAATGCAGTTTATACAGTTTAAATGCCATAGCAACGCAGTGCCTGACCTCTTTGTGTGTCACATTCACTGAGCTTTGCGTCCTTACGCTCTTTCAATCTGCTCATATCATTTCTGTAGATTATAACATCAACAATCTGTTCAGAACTGACTGTGCATTAGTGACGACGGCCTGAGGGGCATAACCTCCAGATTTATCCCTGCAGCTTTGGGGTCATGCCACTATAACATTTAACTGGTTGGTCTTATATTTTATCTTATAGTCTGTGAGGTTGTCAGTATTAGGGTAACTGTGTTTGCTCTGTGATGTGGGAGTGGTGTGATTCAGGCTCATAGGACCGTACGTTTATATTTTTTACTTTTTGAAGCTGTTTTGTTGGCGGCAGGGGCTTTTTTTTTTACCTGATATTGACATGCTACCTTTTGGTGAACCCTTTAGGATATCATTTCTAAATATGTTGTTGTTGAGTAATGTACTCCAGGGATGTTTACACTTTTTTCACAGAGGGCTGCATATTGAAATATACTCGAAGCGCAGGGCCACAGACACAGTGGATTATTCATATGAGTGCATTTGACAGAGCCTACTTTAACCATTCATTTTAAGTCTTCACCTATAT
>KN471057.1:15504-42306 GCA_000787095.1 Periophthalmodon schlosseri
TCTGAGGGACTCATTTAGCCCCTGGGCCATAGTGTGGACACCTCTGTTGTACTGTACTGTTAATTGTACTTGTTAGCAGAATTATTTACATTGAGATTTCTGATTTGGCACTGCCTGCTGTACAGCATGTGTTGGTGGAGCCGTGTTGTGACTGTTGGAGCTATGATGGCTCATGTTGTTCTATACAAGTTTTTCTGTGGTCTTTGTTTAAGATCATGTTCGTGTTTACATTATGTTCTCCTACTATTACCATAAACAGAGACTGTAACGTTTTTGATAGCTCCCCCGTTGCTGTCTGTGACCTGATCTAGTGTAATTAATGCCTCAGTTATTGTAGAAGAGTATCAGTCATTCTTTAAGTGAGATGAGAGCGCATATGCGGTGTTCCAAATGAGCAGATTTCACAGTTTATGGTTTTCTTGTGCTTTTTTCAGTCCCTCTGGGCTTCCTTACTTTCCTTATGCTGCAGATTAGAGGTCCTGTGCCACACTTAAAGCCTAGTTAATTTAGATTTAAGACTGAGCTGAGCTAATGATCTGCCTCTGTCTATAATCCTGCCTCTCAAACAGCCTGAGCCAGGCACTCCTCAAATGAGACCCCCACAGACACCCCTGCAGGAGAACCCAAAAACACGCCCCTACTAGAGACCCTTACACACATGCCCCTGGAGACCCTCGCAGACATACCCCTACAGACCCCCCCCACACACACCCCTGCAAACTCCCACAGACACATCCCTGCAGACTTCCACAGACATACTCCTGCAGGAGACTCCACAGACACACCCCTGCTTGAGACTCCCACAGACATGCCCCCTGCTGGAGACCTCACAAACACGCACCTGGTGGAGACCCCCACAGATACGCCCCTGCTGGCGACCCCACAGACACGCCCCTGCTCGAGACCCTACAGACACGCCCCTGCTGGAGACCCCACAGACACGCCCCTGCAAACCCCCACAGACATGCCCCTGCAGAACCCCAAAGACACACCCCTGCTGGAGACCCCCAAAGACACACCCCTGCTGGAGACCCCCACAGATACACCCCTGCTGGAGACCCCACAAACACGCCCCTCTGGAGACCCCCACAGACACGCCCCTGCAAACCCCCACAGACATGCCCCTGCAGAACCCCAAAGACACACCCCTGCTGGAGACCCCCAAAGACACACCCCTGCTGGAGACCCCCACAGATACACCCCTGCTGGAGACCCCACAAACACGCCCCTGCTGGAGACCCCACAGACACATCCATGGAGGAGACCCCACAGACACGCCCATGGAGGAGACACCACAGACACGCCCATGGAGAAGACCCCACAGACACGCCCATGCAGGAGACCCCACGGACACACCCCTGCAGACCCCCACAGACACACGTCTGCAGAGGTGACACACCCCTGCACACAACATGTTAGCACTCTTACCTCACAGCAAGAAGATCCTTCTCATTCAGTTGCCTGTGCTCTTTGTCTCTGAGTGGGTTTCCTCTGGGTACTTTGGTTCCTGTCAATAACCTAATGTGCTCATTACTCCTGATGAACCTGGCTCATGCACAGAGCAGTGGCTGTAAAGTTGTGTACTGTAGTGTGTGCCCTAAGCTGGCCTCAGCAGAACAGCATGGCTGTTATTTTGGGACCAGTATGGTCCAATATTATAGTCTAGTGTGGGTGTGTAATTACAATGTCCACTTCACCACTTAGAGAGACACAGCTCTTCAGGCTAGTTCATGCGTTTAGACATATGGCATCTATATAAATTGTTTACTGTGGCAATGAAACCATTTGCGATGTCATGGGTCCACCATTGTTACTTCAGACTTGTGTGCCAATGGTTTGTGAGCCTTCCTGAGTTCTTATAGGCCTTTCTGATGTATCTGTTTCATGATTATTATTCATGCATCTTCTATGTCACTGAATGTGACGTGTGATGTGATTGGGAGCGGTTGCTGACATTTTCTCAGTCTGAGGCAGAAGTGATGCTCACTGGATCATATGATGCACTTAAGCCTGGCCTCTGTGTCACCTGACCTCCTGTGATCCCAGTTATTGCACAGCTCACTTTCAAAGTCAATACTACAACTTTTGTAAAAACAAGTTAGATCGAGTGATCAGAGAACCAGGATGAACATGGCAGGTTAATAAAGGGTTTCAAGTACATTTCTTATGTAGTTTTCCTCTGTCACATTAGTTGTGCATGGGAACAGCTTTATGCAGGTTATCCCTCTCCATCAATTGCTGAAAGTTGTTACATTTTTTTCCCATATCTCAAATGTATAATTTTTTTGATATATTAATGATGAATTAATGAATATATTGATCAATCTCAATTTTTGATTTGATTTTATTCAAAAACAAAATGAAAACAGCTCTTAGTATTGATTTCATAAATATAAACAATACAGGCATATAATCTGTGCCATTTAACATAAAAAGTTGTCAGATTTCTTCATCCAAAGTTCAAACTCTGCTCCAAAACCACATGCTTTCACTGAAGAAGACTGACTGTGGACTTCTTGATTAAAAAAACCCAACCATATCATTGATGATAAGACATGACTGATTCTCGATCCCTTGATCTTTCGATAACTTGCCCAGCCCTATTTGAGATATTTCGCATGGTAAAGCTTGAGTGTTACAAGTGTGCTCTGTTGTTAATCTTCCCCTGCCCTCACACCAGCTATAGTCTTTCTTCTATAACCTCAGAGGAGCTCACTGTCATGTGAGTGAAGTCTGCAGAGACCATTTTACACTTGATTTACACTGTCATTGTTTAACCAGATAGCTGTATTCATTTACTATTAACTGAGTTCCGATAGCTTTATTTATTTACACCAGACTCCTCCTGTGTCATGGGCCTGTGACTTGTTCTTTGGTTCTGTGAAGTGTATCATTAGAGTGTGTGCCCCTCCCTCTCTGATGTGGGACCAGGATCTGTCCACACCACAGTAAAATTCTGACTGTTCAATGGTGCACTCTCACAACACGCGTGTGTGCGGGTGCAACTGTGGACAGAGAGAGAGAGAAGGGGAAGAACTGAGTGATCAAGATTTTTACATTGTCATTTTGGGGCTTTTTTCAGTTTTTATTCAAGTATAACTGTACTGTGTAATACTGGACTGTAGATGTCTCTTGAGCATATCCTCATAATTTCTGGAGTACTGTGACTGTTTGAATACACATGTATCAGTATCGCAGTGATGCATGTTCTGGGAAGAAATAAGGGGACAGTGTTCAAACATCAATAATCAGCCTTTGATTTATCCCTCTTACCATATGCATTATCTTGTTCTTCCACTAGAGGTCAGACTGGCTCATGGTAATTTGTATAATTTGAATCGGATCCTTCAGTAACACATATCTACGTTTACATTTGCTTGTGTTTTATCTTTGTATCTACAAACTAAAAAGAAAAATTGTGGTTAAATGAGGTACAAATGCAATTAATACATGCTTTACAGTTCTCAAAAACGTTTTCAAAGTTTTAATATCTTTATAATTTGTTTTATTTTAATTTTTGAGAAGTATATCTTCATCATGACATGAGGCTGAGAGATTTTTTTTTCTTTAATCTTTTTTTTGTATTAAACTTTATTCAAAACTTATTTTAATCATTCACTTATAAAGTAGTGATTACTGCAGTTAAGCTTTTAGGATTCCCATCAATAACCAGACAGGCTATTGATCATTTATCACATAAGGTCATTTTTTTAGGCATATCCTAAATCATATGTTGTATTGGCTCCATGATGATTTTGCTATTAATATAAAATAATACAATGCAGTCCAGCAGAACAATGTGATGTCTTCTGATGCCTAGCTATTGTTCTAATAAAAATGTATTTTGTGTTTGTGGCAGTGAACAGAGCATCTGCCAGGCCCGGGCCTCTGTCATGATCTATGATGACGCCAGTAAGAAGTGGGTGCCCATCAAGCCGGGCCAGCAGGGCTTCAGCCGCATCAATATATACCACAACACTGCCAACAACACCTTCAGAGTGGTGGGGGTCAAGCTGCAGGACCAGCAGGTACGCACCTGCCATCACCACAAACTTTCTCTACAAAGTGTTCTAGAGACGTAACATACCCAAATCTCCATATACCATATTATCATACTGTACAAATTCCATTACAATTTAGACAATTTAGAGAGATGTAGAGGGGGGGGGGCACGCTACATTTTCTCCAAATATGCCCTGATTATCCTTTGTGCATATTGTCATATCCCAAAAAGAAAAGACTAAAAAACATTACCTGTATAATGTATTGTACTTTTGCCATGATGGTTGCATTAGATCTGAACCAAGGGTCTAAATATCTTTCCTGTGTTACATTTTGGTGAAGGTGGTGATAAACTACTCAATCGTGAAGGGACTGAAGTACAATCAGGCCACGCCCACCTTTCATCAGTGGAGAGATGCACGACAGGTCTATGGCCTCAACTTTGCCAGCAAAGAGGAGGCCACCACCTTCTCCAATGCCATGCTGTTTGCCCTCAATGTGCTCAGCTCCCCGGACAGTGGAGGTAACATTCATACTAACTCTTGTATGACCATAGATGTCACAATTAATGGGATTACCCTGCTTGAGGTTACAATACAAATCTAATTACCTATATAAGATAACCCTTTAAATGTGCACTATGTAACTTCTTTGGAGAAGGGTTCGGTACCTGCTTGTCTCCATGGAGATGTTATTGCTTTGCTTGGAATGTTCCATAGTCTGGCATTAAATTGATCTATCTTGTATTCATTTAATTATGAGTGCTTTTATTGTTCAAAAATACCTTGAAAAACATGCATTCTTATTGTGAGCGTGCTAGCTAGCCTCTTCACAGATCTCACCTGCGCCTGGTGGCCTCGTGCTGCCTCCTTTGGCTTTTTGTCTCCATGGAGATAAATAAATTTAATGTCATACTTTAGAACATTTCAGACTTCTCCCTGGTGACAAGCAGGTGGTGCGCCTTCTTCTAGGAAAGTTACATAGTCCACCTTTAAGAGAGGGCATTGTTCGTTGTTCTTCATCTATTTCATGTTATTTTTGTCTTTTTTTTTTTTTAATATCTTCATATTTTTAACATGCTAAAATTTTTTTTAATCAGGACTAATTATATTGGCAATCCAGTTACATACAGTGTATATATATAATGGTAGTACAGAGAGTAGTCAGAGAGTAGAATAAAAATGCAATCTTGTAGTTAATTTTGCTTCCATCTTGTGGTTGGTTTTATGTACTGCAATTATTAAAAATGCACTTACGTTCAGTATGATCCAGAATTGTTTAATGGCAAATAAATACTTGTATTGTAGAACAGAATATTTTCCTCATCATCACAATTCAATTTAAGTTATACATTTTAGTAATATAAAATGCCTGATAGTTACCGGCACAAGCTCAACCCATGCTCTCTCTTGCTGTACTTGTGTGCAGCTCTGGTTACAGGACACTTATAAGATGTGTATGTGGGGGCAGAGGACGTGTGTAGCTGGTTTACTGGGGGTGTCATCTCCCTCCGTGTGACTGCCCTATCATTCGCAGAGTTAAAATATCTGCTCAGAGCCGGGATGTCGTTCTTCTCTGAGCTTACATGGCACCTCTCTTTATTTTGGGAGCAGTGGGCTGCGTCATCCAGACCATGCCAATGCTGTGGTTGGTGCCCACAGAGAATTGTGTAATGATTGAGCGCAGAGACCTGTGCTGTGACCTGTTGACTTTGGGAGCGGTCCACAATGCTGACTCCAGAAGGGTCCCCTGGTGCCCTCAGGCGGGTGTCATCAGCCCGCATTCTTCTCAGTAAGTCTCGAGCTGTGGAGGTGCAAAGGGACTAGTCTCAATCCTCTCAGGATGATGTTAGAAAATGTCACGTTATTTTGAGTAATCCCATGGATGCCTTAGTGCCTCTTAGTGCTTGTTGATATTTCTTTTAAGCCTCTGAGTGCTGGATGGTTTGGGTGTGATGTTTTTCACAGGCAGTATAGCTACATCAATGTGGAAATCTTTTGTGGTTTCAGGTCAGATGTCTCAGATGACTTGTATTAGTCGACACTTAGTCTAAATGCTGAAAAGATGTGCTGTTGATAAGGCAGTGAGAATTTTTGATTAAGCCTGATCAATTAATTTCTCAAACATGTCTCATCATGCCCATTCCACTTTAGCTTCCTGTTTATACCTTCACCATGATGACAGATTGGTGCACACTCTGTGTCAACATGAATGTAGTGATTGTGTCAGCCGTCTGAGCTGGTACAGCTGTTCATTTATAGATTATGATGACATTATTAAAGTGCTGCTGTTCTGAAGTGTTGAATGCTCTTCTGCTTTTGCCCTGAGCAGCCACTAAACAGAGACTAGCATAAGTATATCTAACAGTAATACGTGGCTATACTGTCCTTTGGGTTTTGTAGTAACATAAACTCTTATATAACATGAAAGAAGAGCATTAGCATTACTAGCAAACTGCATTATAGATCATCATGTATCAAGTTAACCTTGGCTTTTATCTATTTTTGTACTGCTCTGGTTTTATTCCTAGTATTTGACCATAAGTATGTCACATTCTTGAATTAAACTTTAGCATGAATTCAGTGGCATCAGCTGAATCAGCTGGATGTCTGTTAGCATTATTACGGCTCAGTTTTAACCTCCTGCCCCACCCTCTTCGTCACTATGGTAATGACAGGTACTCTGCCATGCTGCTTGTGTCGATAGATGGCAGCATGGTGGGATAGCTAAGACAAATAAGTTAATCTTGAAACTTGAATTCATAGAGGTAATGGGCCCTAGTACTTGCTTTGTATGGTGCATATTGCATCCTGTGATAATTCTTTTGTCTGACTCTTCATGTTCAGGTCCAGTGGTTCAGCGTCAGAATGGACCATCTTCAGAGGAGAACGAAGCACAGAGGAGGTATAAAAAATATTTATTTTGTCTGCACAATGTGTGTGTGCTTTTATGAAGTACATGAAAGGACACCTTATGGTTAACAGGATGATGGAGCAGCACCAGATGCAGCAGGCTCATAAGGAGAGGGAGAGACGCACGTCAGGATCGGGTGAGCCTTAGACAATCACGAGCACAACTTCAGGAGGTACCTTACCTCTGTTAGCAAACCTCTGGTTAATGATGGCACATTCCAGGTGCTGATGCAGCAACAGCTCAGTGTGGGTGTGTATGGTGTTACTGTCCCCTCCTAGAGTCACTGCTCCCACCGTGTGTGTATGCTTTACCCATGCACACATGAATGTCCCAGTCCCCTGAAGCACATGTCCCCTGTCCTGTGAGGACCCCGTCCTGCAACATGCTCGACTGCCATCACTGTCTCCAGCGCCGGCCGCCATAAGCTCAGACCATGGCTCAGTCATGTTGCATTTTGCTGCTTGTTCTTTTTGATTATGATGATTATGAGTTGATTCTTATTCTTATTTGCTGTAAGCTTCTGTTTTTGATTGCTATTGTTTTTCTCATCTTTACTTACTTGGTTGCTCAGTTGGTTGCTTTTCATCTGCTCACGTTTCTCTTTTCTGTTTTCCTTTGTCTGTTGCCCTCCTCTCGTGGTCCACACCTCTGTCTGTCTCTATCTGTGTGGCTCTGTCTGTCAGTTGTTTCCACCCTCCAATACAAAGTGTCCAACCCCCCTGTCCACCCCGACACCCCTCCCGAGTACAGACAGTTCCGCGCTAGCACACTGCCGCCATCCTACGCCCGCGTGGCCTCCGACTCACCCCCCTCCCCTGCTCAGGACAAGGCACAGCTCCAGGCTCAGCTTCAGGCGCAGCTGTCCACCTCTCTAGCCTCTGCCTTCTCCCCGGTGCAGGCTGGGGTGAGCACCCAGGGCCGGCAGGTCCGTCAGATCCCCCTGTCCCCACCCACAGCTGCTCGCCACCTCCACCATCAGCAGCAGTCGGAGATAGCACTGCCCCCTAAACATGGCACTTGGTCTGCATCACATCTGCAGCAGATACAGATGTACGGTCAGATGCCCCCCTCTAACTCTCCCCCAGTCATGATGGCTGTACCTGTCAAACAGGGCCATCCCCCACAACCTGTTCTCCCTGTGGCCCACCCCCTGCCCCCAGTGAGGATGAAGCACCCTCCCTTGGACCCTAACCCTGCTTACCCAACCCAGCCTCAGCAGCATTACCAGCCCCCTCCACACCAGCCGCAGCAGCTACACCCACAGCAACACACTAACGGTCAGCCTGAGGAGCCTGTTCCATACTGTGACCCCGCCCCCCCAACAGGGCCCACACCTTACGCCCCACCTCAGTATCCCACCTTTCACCCCCAGCAGCAGCCATCACCACAGCAACTGCAGTCATCGCCACAGCAACCACTGGTGTACCAGCATCAGCAGCAGCCCCCTGCCCCATCGCCCCCCTCTTACACTGCCTCTGACGGGGGCTCGCCCAAGGAGACCCCCTCCCCAGTTCCCCTGCAGCCCCCCTTGGCCAGCAGCAGTAAGTATAAGGAGCCGTGGCAGAGGCGGGCTTGTACTTTCTGTACGTGTATACCAATCACACAGGGGTTAGAACTTGGCATATGGACAGCATTTTAAACATCTTGGTTGGATGTTGTTTTCACATTGCATCATTTTATCAAATTTTATTTATTATATATATATTTTTTTATCATTTATCCAAATAAAAGAGTAAGTGGATTACGGATTTAGCCTACTTAAATAATAGTTATGTGTTTTTGCACTAAAGGACAAACGTTTCCACATCCAGGGAGATGTCTTTGACCCTTTAAAACCGCATCCCGTATGCCTTTTTCTAAACTGTACTGGTCCGTGTGCTTGTGTGTGTGTGTGTGTGTGTGTGTGTGAGAGAGAAAGAGAGAATGAGTCAGAAGGATAAGAGGCTCTCAGCTCTCCTGACGCACCCCACCTATTATGCTACAACACCTAAGTGTGTCACATGCACTTTATATACAGTATACAGGCAACAGTCACTAACACACCAACGCATATGGAGCAGAAGTCTCTTATCTTAAGTAAAGGCCGCTACACTTGTACACGTGTATTCATTCACTGAGGTGTCCTCTAAAAGAACTAACTAACTTCTATGGCCATCCTGTGCTTAAACAGCCAATACTAAAGGCCCTGTTCCTGCACTTTTATTTGTGTGTCTGTTTGAAGTTTGAGTTTCTTTAAATTATTGGTTGTCTATCATAGACTGAAAACAAATGAACACATTTTTCACCATGCATACAGTATTGGCCTGCGCAGATATTCCAAAAGTGACTTTTAATTTGACTAATTAGAGCGTCACATTGATTGAAGTAATTTTTATATGAATAGATAAAACCAGACATGCCACAGAGCTCAGCCCCTGAATCCCACGGTGCTGCTTGGGGAGCTGGGAGTAGTATCTCTCCACACAGCCAGGGTTCTTCTTAGATTCTGTCCTTCCCTGTCGCTCCTCAGGCCCCCCTGTCTCAGCCGGTCACCCCGCCATGCTCTCTGTGGCACCTCCCACAGCAGTGCCATCTCCAGCCCCACCACCACCTCCAGGCCCTCCGCCCCCCATGGCAGTGCCCCCTCCTATGCCTCCACCTCTGCCCGCAGGCGGGGGCCCTCCTGGGGGGCCGGCCGGGCCTCCTCAGCCCTCAGGCCTAGCTGCAGCGCTGGCAGGAGCCAAACTACGCAAAGTCCAAAGGGTGAGTATCGCCCATGAGTCAGTGGCAGAATGTACTGTAGCTGTAGATAAAATGAAAAAACTATCTTGGGGTCAAATCTTTTGTATTTGTCATGTGAAAAAAAAAAACTGATTTTGTGTTTCTATCAAAATCTCCTATTAAATAATCAAATAATGTAAAATACATTAGTGAAAGTCTTTAATTGAGGCTCTGTTATCACTTACATGTGTCTGAGTGGCTATCATGAGCAAAAACCCAATCTTGATTTTTCATGTTTTGTGACATTCTGTGGTTATTCCCAGTTTCTCTATTGAAAATGCATTATGTTCCACTTCACTTTCACCTCCAGTTGCCTCCATTCAGGAATATAGAATGGATTTGTTTACAATTGTTTAAAGGGTCTATACTCAGATGATTCTGCATATGGATATCTATATATCATATATCAATGTAAAAAGTAAAAAATGGTGAATAATAATACTCCTCAGGTCTGGGCCAGACTTAAATCACCAAAGCTGTGCTGATTAAGATCCACGTTAATTGTATTTGTATTCACATAAAGACAAGTCTGCTGTACCTGTTGTGCGGCAGGATGAGAGCAGTCCGCCCGGCTCGGGGAAAGCCGACTCAAACCGCTCCAGTGGGGGCAGCGGCAGCGGAGGAGAGGGCCTGATGCAGGAGATGAATGCCTTACTCGCGCGCAGGTATGGCAACTCTACACTTAGGCTGAACAATTACTTTAAAGGTTGAAATTTTTTAGTAAATGATCCTTCACTGGGAGAACCTGCTAGCACATGTCCTCTGCAGACTTCTAAAGCACAAAATTCCCTGTATGTTTATCAGTTAATATTTCAAGATTCTCTCTAGTGTTAATCCTCTTGGACATGAATTTTTACATATTTTAAAATTAATTTAAGACAATGTTTTTCCACAGTCATTCTGCCCTTCCCCACACATTCAGTGCACCTCTTACTAGTCTGACTATGGCCTAGACTGTATATATCTATATAGTCCATAGATGTATATATCTATAGTCTATGGACTGCGGTCATAAACGTCACTGTGGTTAATGACCGACCCTTATTTTTATTTTTATGTGTCTCACTGTTGCTCGTGTTCACAGGAGGAAAGCCTCGGAGAAACCTGATGAGGTAAGCAAGTGTTTGTTTAGCTATTCATCAACCCTCTAATTGCCTCTGAGATTGTTGTGTCTGTTTTTAAGCAGGACGACTCAAGTGGTCGGGGGCAGAACTCAACAGGTAAGAAACATCAAGTCTAAACCAAGATTGTGCCAGTACTCAATAAGAAATAAACCAGGACCAAATATTTATACTGAATATTTAGCATCTGAAAAGCAAACTTATGCAAGATTATCATAACATTAAATTCATGACTAAAAAGGAAATTCTAAATTACACTGATGGTACTACTAGGCCGTGCCGCTTTTTTCCTATTAACTCATTATTAACTATATATTTTTATATTTTGGTAGATGCTGTGAAAAAGCCTTGGGAAAGATCTAACTCTGCTGAGAAGTCCTCACTGGTATCCAGGTGTGTGGGGAGGAAACTGTCATTTTAATATAAATGTGTGGTTTTAGTGGCTTATTTATTTAATTTCTTTGTGATTTGTGTTCCAGAGTTAGACCCATCGGTAGCACTAGTGAGTCCGACTCGGAGTTTGACCGTATGAAGCAGGTAAATTAATCTCTCTATAAAGATCATAAAACATAAATTGATTAAATTAAAACTAAATGGCTAAATATGTTGCAGGAAATTTTGGATGAAGTTGTTCGTGAGTTGCATAAGGTTAAAGATGAAATTATCCATGGTAAGTCTACATGTTAGCTCTTTCTACAGTAAAAAGGCATAAAATCTACAACACACTAAATTATGCAAGCACAGCATGTGATTCCAATGACATAAGAATGTTTTCTGAGCACAGGCATTGGTGCACCCCTCCTCTGCTACATTAAAGCCTATACAAATAACTGTTTTATGGTCTCAGCAAAAACACCCTAAAGTAAAGGGTCTCGCCAGTGTTAGGGGGACCAAAGGGGACTTGCAAGGGGTATTTGGAATTCAGAGTTCATAATACTGTATGTCCAACATTAATAGATTTTATAGGTGCACAATCTTTTCTGGCAGAAGCTCCGCCAGCGGCTTTTCTCTTTTAAGATGTTATTGCTTTACTTGGAATGTACCACAGTGTGGCATTAAACTCCATCTCAATTGTTTTTCAGTGATAGATTTTTTAAAGTAGGGGTGTAAGAAAAAATCGATTCAGTGATATATTGCAATACGTCATTGTGCAATTCTTGGATCCGAATCAATTTTTTAAAATTATATTTTTCAGAAAAAAATAATTTGTTACATTTACAGTTCTCAAATTAAACTAATTCAAAAATGTAATACATTGCATTTGATACATTTTGTTGTTGTGACAGTGAATGTGACCATATTATATCACAATATATCGTCCTTTGTTTTAGTATTGTGGTATGTGACATGCGTATCATGATACGTATTGTATCGTCAGATTGATGACAATGCACACTCATATTAAAACAATAAAAACACCTATGAAAAACATGCATTTTGTGACCGGGCTCGCCATTCTACAGATCAGATGTAACTTGGATTAGTGGCTTTACCTGCATGTTCTTATGAAAAAGGAAAGGCAGACAGATCTCAGTGGAGACAAGCAGGGGGCAGACCTTCCACCAGAAAATTTACAAGTGCACCTTTAACTTTTGTTTACTAGTTTGCAAAACAAATATATGAGACTTCATTTTCCTAGACTGATTTACTGTTGGCATTAAACTAACTACAACAATGGGGAAAGAAATAATTTTAAAATGTTTTATGAAAGGAAGTATCATAAACTGGCTTGAGAGACAGTAGGCTTGTGACAAAAACCCTAAAAACGTGTATCTGGTTTGCAGCCATCAGACAGGAAATGGGCAGAATCACTACATCCTAATGGAGCGTCTGAGGAGAGGAGAGGCAGGAGCGGCCGATGGACTCACAGACACGAGGACCAAACAATGTTCTCTCAATGTTTCTGTGACCTCTCTGCCGCGGTGTACGTCGCAGAGATGTTGTGCCAACATTAGAGTCTGCTGGACAGAGACGGGACACACGAGGGGCGGAAGAATACGACGCCATGGGGGGACATTTGGGCTGCAGTACTCGTGATCAGCCCTGTGTTGCAACTCTTTATCTTCTGTTGAGTCCCACGAAGGAATTATTTTTGTTTTTTAAGTTTTTACCATTTTATTATTTAAAAAACATGGTGTTTATTATATGATACCATTCATGGCAATGTGTGTTTTACTGATGAGTTCAAGAGGGCAAAAGGAATCTTGCACACCTTTTTGTCAGTCTTTTATATTTTGGACTGTTTTTCTTTGTTATCGAGGCCATAAATATTTCACAAAGACAAGCACAATAAGAGCAACATGGAGCAGGACCCTCTATGATCCTCTGAATGGAAGGGACCCTAAAGCCACCAGTGTTCATACTTCTCCTTTACCGTTGTTGTGTCTCCCTTAATTTACTGAAATATGAACAATAATTGGCTACCATCTTTTCTTGCACAAATAATGGGACCCCAAAAAGTGACAAGTTCAAGCAGTTGTCTGATCAGCTCCAGTGCAAGAGTTCGTTTGAATGTTCAAAAATGGCTGGACTTTGGGATAATTCGCCAAAACAGGCCCAGAGTTGTAAATGTGCCACCTGCTTTCACTAGCGTTAGAACAACAGTATGTAATTTCTGTCTGTCTCTGCTTTGTAAATCCCCACGTATGCATGAAACCCTAGCTCTCAATATGTTTGTTTTCATTTGAGAAAAGAATGACAAGTTAGCAGACGGTGGTACATTTATTTTCATGGTTTGTTTCTTGGAGGATTCTCTGCTCTGGTTGTACACAGGGGTCATTGCTGCCTATGGATCAGAATGTGTTTAGGTTATGTAATAGAAGTGGAGACATGTGTTTGCAGGTGGACTTTGGTTTAAAAAAAAAAAATGTTCTTTCCACTCTTGTCAACTATTTTTGGATTTTAAACCTGGAAGCTCAAAACATTCAATACATGTGTCAAAGTACTTTGTTTTCCTTGGTTCCATCTACAGCAGCCAGTCAGAATGCTTGGGGGGTTTAATTTGAACCACACAATCAAAAGTCATCATTCATTCATTTTCTTTTTCCTGGTAGCTTAATGGGGGATTTGAGTGCATTTCCCTTTCCCTTTGCAGGCTCTCATACAGACACAGTTCACTCACACTGTGGACAACTGTGAAGGAGTCACCAATTCTGCTACGTAAAAATACATTATGGAAGATGGAGATAACAACTTTAAGAATACAAGGTTTTATTTTTTTGTATAAAGTTCTCTAATGTCAAATAGGATTATGAAAAAAACAACAACCAAACAATTGGTTGTATTTACATAAAATGTTAAGACAGTGATTTCAGCCATAATAATAGCTGAGTTGAGGCAAATGTGCAGTCTGACAACAGAGCGTACAGAAGATCTCTAGAGGAAAAAGCTCCTCTTACTAAAGGTAAGTTTCAATGCTCATTTCCGCTTCTGCTTGGTTCTACACAAGTCGTGTGAAATTACGTCAGATAATATGAGCGTGCGTGTGCAAACACTGTATGTAATGTATCTAATGACGTCTATGGTTAAAGTTTGAAAAGCTTTTTTTTCTTTTCAAGTTTTGGCATTTCTCTGATATGGTTAATTGTTTGACTACGACCATGTTGTCAATTTGCAGAAATCAATCAAGTGGCATTAATTAAAGTTGTAGGTGAGCTGCAGTCAAAAATAATATTTTATAATGTGTTGAAATATACATTTAAGTTTCAGATAAATAATTTAACGGAGTCCTGCACACAACAGAAGAGATTCTCAGTGTCTCAGTCAGTCTATGCTCTTGTCCTGCCGGCTGAGCTTGTACTCCCGTTTGATCCGAGCATACGGCCCAATGCTGTCATCGAACACAAAGTCCCACAGTACCCTGGTCCAGGACGTGTGCTGGGGCAGGTTGTCATAGTATTCTGAAGCTATCTGCTTTACCTGCAAAAAATTGGATATTCAGATATGTGAAGGATGACGTATGTGTGTACAAGACAGTCCCCCCACATAAACTGGTCTAATCATTAACTTTTATCTGATCATTACACCATTAGGAACATACCGTTGTGTATTAGTAATACATTAGTGTGTGTCAGTCTCAGTTAGTGGTCTGGTTCAAGCTGTCATTTTAGAGAATGCTCAAAAAATAAACCATGAAAACCAGTTGGACTGTTTTTGAATTTGTAAAAGAGGAGGAGCTCTCCTTGTTTAAATAGCTGCTGTGTCATTCGTGTCAGTCTCACCTGAGGTAGTTTACTGCCAGGTATGCTTGGGAAGTCGTGGTGCTCCATATGGTACCCCACATTGAAAGTAATCAGATTAAGTGGTCCATAGTAAGAATAGGTTTCATGTCCTTTTAGAAACATATAATGCTCAGCAATGAAATGTCCAGAGATGGGATGAATTCCCATGCATAGGATGGAGCCTGCTATTAGGTAAACAATGGGCTTCATGCCCCAGAAGTAGAAAATAATTAAGTCTGCTGTGAGTTGAACAACTGCATTTTGGACCTCCAGGTGACCGACTGGTTTGGGGTTGACCACCAAAGGACGCAAGGCGTAGAAGAGGGGCTGCAGGAAAAGCCAGAGCAGCTTCCGGGCTGGAGTGCTGAAAAACCATCCCTCAAAGTCCGTGGGGATGTCTACATCCAGCTGGTCCCCTCCCAGATAGCGGTGATGATCAACATGGTACTTCTTAAATGAAGCAGAGTAAGGCACTCCTATGGGAAGGTTGGCCCACATGGCAAACCAGCGGTTCCATTTGGCCAACTTGTTTCCGAAGGCCACATTGTGAGAGATGTCATGAATGGCTAGTGTGAGTGAATGGTTAATGCAGCCCCCAAAGGCGTACGCCCAAAAGAAGATCCACTTCCAGGACAGGTCTTGGACCAGGTAACAGGCGAGGAGCTGCGTCAGGACCATCCCAGAAACTACCCACTTCAGCTGGGGGTCCGGGCCCATCAGGGACTTGATCTGGGGGTATTTTGCTGCGGAGATAAGACACAATGCCATTAAAAAAGGAAAATAAATAGTAAAGTTAGATACAGGAAGAGAATGATTAAAGATAATATAGTTTTGTGGTTAGAGCAGATGTAAGAACAATAGGTTATTGTGTGTTTGGACTGTTACCGGGTTAGTCAACAAAAGCAGTGCTCCTAAACAGAGCAGTATGTGTCAGGTGCTGCTCCTCTGGGAGGGTGAGGGCTCTTTAATTGGCAGAAGTGTTATTTTGCCGAGAGACATGGAACAAGGAGCTCCCAAGTGTATTCACAAACATCTATAGCTCTCTTAAAGGTTGTTTTAGGCCGACTTTTTTTTTTTTTTTTTATAAAAAGAATTAACAACCAAATGTTTTTTTTTTTACATAAAGAATTAACAACCAAATGCAGGATTGTTGGAAGTCTTGAAGTTGGACTCCTATTTAAATGCATTCAAATGGAGCACCTGCATGGGCAAATTATATCTCCACACACATCCCAACACATTCAAATACACCTGGTGCTGCTGTTCTCATTTTACTTGTGTAAAGCCTTCGTGCAAACTGGCTTCACCTTAGTAACATAAACATGAAAGACAAAAGACTGGAGAGCAGAGCAGAGACCCAACACAGAGCTGGTTCCTCAGTGGCCAAGCCCAGTTCAGTTAAACGTTAGCCAAGTGACATTCCCAACTACCCACCTTACTTCTAATGCTCTCTTATTTCTGTAACATTTCATCAGTAGTTTGCCTTACAGTTGCATGAATGGCCAATTAAACAGAGGTCATATTCTGTGACTTTAGAGTGCAAAGTTAGATTACTCCCCTGATGTAATACAGCTGCTCACCACAGTGCAGCTTCAGTAAAGGCATAGAATAGTTAAGTTAAAATTGCAAACATACCTTGTGTTACCTCATGTTATTTGTCTTAGGAGTCTGGCCTGAGTGACTTAGTGGTGCGTGTACTGGTTTGACAAACGTGAAATATTAATATATGCTAAAAGTGATGAACCCAAGTGTGACGCTCACAGCTTTTGTTGCAGAATCCCCAAGCCCCCGCAACAAGACACATAAATAAAGCCTTGCCTCTGTGCCTCTCACCTTCTCCAAACCGAGGGTAATCAAGGTAGCAACAGTGTGGGGATGGGCATTATATACATTTTATGACTGTAACGCTTCAAAGTGGGAGAGGCTGTTTGTTGTTGGGAGAGGGCAGGGTCACACATTAAAACTAAATGCTTAAATTATTCAGGGCTCACTGGTGTCGAACAACCCATCACCTTTCTGGAGACTTCCTTGACACCACAGCTAACACGCGACACAGGATTTAGATTCACAATAATCACTATTTAAATCAGTGGCTACATCCCATAGAGACTTCATAGCTCTGTTTAGTTTATGTAATTGGGAGCAGGACAGCAGATGTGGTTAGTTGGATTAGTGAATGTAGGCTCACCTCTGTGTGCCTTTCGTCTCACCTCATCCAAAGCATTGTGTGTTTGTCATGAGCGCAGAATGTGTCTTGTTACCAGGACAGCCCAGGGGCACTGTGGTGGCTGCACCTGTTATCAACATGCTCCTATTGTCCTGGCCAGATAGGTTTACAGAAACGGCATAGGTCAAATCTGTTACAGCTTTGGTTGTGCCACAAACCCCATTTTGAGAAACACTGTAATACTTACACTAACAATAAGTAGGCTATTTTATGCTGTCATACTCGTGCAATAGGTAATCTATCATCACTTCAACATCTTTACACAAGAGGACTGGAATGTGCTGAGACTTTGTGGTTTATGTGGTTTGTGGTTTATCAAAAATAAATAAATAAATACAAACAAAAAAACTTTTTGCGAGTTAAAGTCAAGTTGTTACATTTGTACATTTTTTGTACAATTTTAAAATACTGTGTAACTTATTTAATTGTAGGCTACATGCTTCAATACACAGACTATCACAGGCCTACAGACTAGTTATTTGAGATCACTATAATTGTGTACATACAGAGTTTTGCACAGAACACTGAGCGACCGAGTAAAAGCTCCTTTTAGCAGTTTAAAGACAGCGTGTCATACTCCCTGCATCCACCCTGTATTCGTTAAACAAGAGCCAGTAAACAGGTTTAACCGGAAACTATTTTATAAGAAAACTAATAATGGGCAGGTGGAAAAAGCGTGAGGAAAACAGTACAAACTTACCGAGTATTTCTTTTCTGCGTGATGTGTGCGGTTGGTCAGTGTAGACCCATTCAAAGTCTCCTCTTCCACCTGTCTTCCCCATGTCTGTGTGCGCTCTGCGGCTCCGAGGCAGGGCTGTGGTGTGTTGTATGTCATCAGATTCTAGTATCGGACACACCCACTCACTCAGGTTCAGGGCTCAAGGTGGAACGGGTGGAAGGTGTGACCCAAACCCCTCCCCCATACAGAGAGCGTTCGCGGCTCGGGCAGATCAGGACATCGCAGCCACCAGAGGGCCCCCAATTAGCTCACTGGCCAATCCACAGAGGGTCAGAGAGCGTACGAGAGCGCACTGCAGCCTTCTGCTGTCAGCGTTCTCAAAGGGTTTGAAACCACACAGGACGACGAAGCTTTAGATTATATGACAATAAATGCACTAGTCCTACAAGCATTAAAGGTTATTAATAGGTCTGCTAATTGCCCACTGCAGGCCAGTTGTTTTAAGGCAAACTGATTAGGTGGGTAAAGTGGGGGTCAATTTCTTACTGGTTTTGGAACCTAGGGATTTTTTGAGAGCCTATTTGTCAACACTTACCAAAACATGTGAATGTGATAATTGCCTTGGGAGAGTAGCCTATAGCCAAGAGAATGAAACTGTTATAATGCACTTATGGAAAACAGACTTTATTTATCCACAGAAAAAGTCAAGAGAATTATTTTCAAACACAAGGAATTACTGCATTGTATAGTAGCATCTATCTATGCATAGAAATAGACATAAAATAAAATAGAATAATAAACCAACAAATGCAATCTCAGTCTCACAGCCTACTGCATCACATCACAGCTAATCTATAACCACAAGCCAACAGCTGAGGCGAGAGTAAATAGTTGTGTGATATGCCAACATGTTCACGTCACAAGTTTTACAGCCCGTATCATTATTTAGATTTTTATCACGATTCATACAGTTAATGGGCCTATCTTTATAATTCCTTTGCAACCAAAGCATCTGCTGTTCCTGAGAGTTCACACTTCACTGTGATTGGTTGAATCCACCTGTCACTGAAAGAACATGCCAATTGGAGGGGTTAGTGAACAGTGTTGTCTGAGCATAGAGCTGCATTAAACAGAGAAGCACTGAATCGTGATGATGAAAGCACTAAACCTTTAGATAACGCTTGATTTTGCTTGTCATAAGAGTAGCCTAAAGCTCAGGTTAGCTGGGTTTATAGAAAATGATCATCTCTAGACTAGGAGCCTAAACTGATCTAGAGAAAGAGGAAAGCTGAGTCATCGTCATCAATGTAAGAAAGTTCGTTTCAGGTGTAAGCGTCAAAGAGGACCAAGAGTCTGAAACATAAAGTCAGAAGTGTTTAATGAGTTTCACACAGGTAAAGTGAAAATGAAGCAACGGACTCTGTGGAAAGGATAGGATGAGAGTCCTGAGACGTGCATGTTTACAGTTTTTATAGTGTCTCTCAATGTATGTGTGTGTATGTAAAAGGAAGATCCTCTTCTGGTCAGTAGAGCATTATCTTCGTGAGCTCCCACGCCACGGTAGGGCCGCAGGAATTCACAGTTCTGCGCTTGACTTCCAGCATCAATGTCTCTTATTGTATTTAATGTGTCTGCATTTTACTGGTATTTACATCTTATTAACTTTAGCATTAGTACATCGAGATACAAGTTTAAAGTAGTGCACACTGCTAAGTGTAGATACTTTACAATTCCCCCTTTTCACACAACCAGTGAAAAAAAAAAAACAATATCAAATAACCAAAACGTAATAATAATAAAAATAAAACAAAAAACATAACATAAAGCCCTAAACCATCTAAATATAAAACCAAAATAAAAATAAAATGCTAAGGATAAAAGATAAATCATACACATCAATGAGTAGACTAAGCACCCCATATACAGATTATCCGTTGTAATCTGGAGACTTTATAACCCTCTCACCATAAACTACTCATAAAGGAGCGCAATAGGCAAACACAAAAATCATAACTATTAAACTGAAGCATGTGGATCTATTCAGTACAAGATCTAAAAACCCATTTGTTACAGTACTGACATTCTCGAGCAGCACTGCTCTTCTTTTACCTTCTGACTTAAATGGGAAAAGACCTGGCCCTGCTCCCAGCAACTGTCCAAAGACACCTCATAAATCCACTATACTGTACATAATTATGCTATCACTAAACCAACCTGAAAATTAAAAACATTAATTTCCCCAAAACAATATTATAAGTTAGTCTAGTACTCAGTCTCTGTTGTCTTCAGTCTCAGAGTCAGACATAACTGTGATGTAAGCAGGAGGAGGGGTGTTAGAAGAAGCAGGAAGCAGCGCCATTTGTTTTGCAGCAGCAAACACACCGTTCAACCATAGTACGAGCAAAGGGGATGAAACAACAGACACAAAAAACTAGAATTGCTAGAATTATGCCAAGAGAGGTGAAGAGTGAGATAAAGAAAGTTTTCCATTTTCCAAATGTGTCAGAAAACCAATCACCAATTACGTCATTAATTTCAGAGGCAGCAAGCATTTGGTCAGAGTGGTCCCTCATTTTGTTTAAAAGTTCTTGGAGAGGGCCAACGGAACCAGTGTTATTGGGTATGACTGCACAACACTGGTCACCAAGAAAGAACATACACCATGCTTTTCGGCTAGGAGCATATCTAGGGCTTTTAGTAGGAGCAGAGCAGCTCTAGTCAAATTGG
Organism: Periophthalmodon schlosseri; assembly: GCA_000787095.1. Lineage (NCBI taxonomy): Eukaryota > Metazoa > Chordata > Actinopteri > Gobiiformes > Gobiidae > Periophthalmodon > Periophthalmodon schlosseri. Next base: position 36,154 of record KN471057.1, read on the forward strand.
CCTGATACATAACATTGTAATGAATATAGTTAATCCTATCTACATTTTATTAATGGTACACCACCAACAAAGAACAGACTCAGTGGACATGTGGTATGTTTGCCACACAGCAACTGCGCACACAAAGGAATAATTTAAGGGAGCAACGAGGTGGATATTACTAACTATGGTGATAGTAGAACACAGGGTTGTAGTGAGATTTCCAACAAAAGTAGATTGGTAGGTGTGGGCTCTCTGTATGCATTCTAATTGTACCTTGGGCAATCTGGAGAAATCAGGTGGGTTTATATTTGCAGGCATATATGGCCAACGAAAATGGCTGCAGGGATTACTGTGACTAGGGTCGCCAGGAACATTAGACAAGGTATAAAGAGATGACAACATATAAGCAAGACATGCAGCAGGTGACATGGGGCTAGGAGACAGTAGTACAATGACTGCCCTCTATCCATGCAATAGTTTCAGTCCAGTACTTTTTATGGAGCACTGACCACCTGCCTCACATGTTTCCCAGAAACAATTAAAAGAGGCTAGGTAGTGGTCACAATGTGAAAGTGTGATAAATTGTAATAATCAGAAATATAAGAGAAGGGTATGGGAATTAAATACTCTGGTTCTGGATAAGCAGGTGCACATGCCAGACAGGGCTGTCCTGAGAGATATAAATTAGCACTGGAGGAGAGCCAAGTATACCATCTATTTTTTGTGGCAACACTAAGAAATCTTGTGGCATTCCAAGTCAATGATAATGGGACCTCAACACTTCTTTTGGTCCTATTGTTGGTTCCATTATTAGAATGTGGTGGGCTGGTGGGTTGACCTTATTATTAAGTACCAGAAAATGGGCAGAACAATCACTATGGCAAACAACAATAAAGTCAATATGGTGCCTCTTTGAGAGCACTGAGGCAATGCCACAGTCATGATTAAGAAACAAGTCAGGCCAAATTGGTTCTAATCTGTTTTAGTAAGCGTTCAGGAGGTTGGGCTCTGACGCAATGGGTAATGTGGCTCCAACTTGCTCTTGTGGGTTTTGTCTGTTTTTTTCGACTCTAACAGCCCTTGAGCGACTGTTAAGTACCTTATAAGGACCTAAAAATTTGGGTTCAGTCCAGTTACGTTTAATACTTTTCACCAGTACCCAATCACCAGGTTTGACTGGTTTGTCCAAAGTTGTATCAGAACAGGTCCCCAGGTTCAGGATCTGTTGGGAAAGAACTAAGTTAGTCATTGTTTTGTAGTAGCCAGAGATATCATGGTCCTGGTCATTTCTAGGTACACACATATTCATTTTGGTGGAGTTCATGATTTTAGCTAAATAGCTTTTCAAAATGCGATTTACTCTCTCAACCAGACCCTGGGACTGTGGGTGAAAAATTCTTCCACAAAGCTGTTTTATGCCAAAATATTCACAAACTGTTGTCATATATTTGTTAGAAAAGTGTGTGCCATTGTCAGATCTGATGGTACGGGGGAAACCATACCTAGGAACAAACTCTCTTGTCAGCCACTTAATGACTGAATTAGCTGTCTCTCTCTTCACTGGGGAAACTTCAATCCATCTTGAGAAAAAGTCTACACGTACCAGAAGGTATCTGTAACCATTACATCTATTAGATGGACTAATCTGTAAAATCAATCATAATGTGTTTCCATGGGCCTTCAAGAACAGGAAAGGCTCCCATGGCAGCTTTAATGGTTGCCCGAGGATGCCACCATGTTTGCTTGAGCAAAGAAATAGTTTTGGTCTTTGAAATATGTCCCAGCTTATGAGCTTCTGCAGCCAAAAAGCTTAACAGTCTGCTAGGTGCCACTAAACGTCCGTCATGATAGCGCAAAGTCCTTTTTTTTATCCTTTTTCTCACCCTTGTCAGTCTAAACACTGTGCTCATACAGTCCTGCATGAGTCTGTAAGTCAATAATATCCTGCTTTGTCAACTTCACTGAATCTTTCTCTGCATTTGTCTGCACATACATATACTTTTTACTTGGAGGTCCTACATAACCAGATGCCTTCTTCGCTGCTAGATCTGCTGCCTCATTCCCTCTGGCTATGAGTGTTGTTCTCTGCATGACCTTTTCATTTTAACACAGCTACTTCAGCCGGAAGTTTCGTAGCTTCTACCAGTTCAGCCATTTCTTTGGAATGGTTGTCCAGTGTTGGTTATGAATCCCTTTCGCATCCAGTGGGGAGCGTCAATGTGTATTGTATGTGTTACATAAGCAGAATCAGAATAAATGCTTGCTGTTTGGCCTTCGGCCAGTTGTAATGCTCTAGTTAGAGCTATTACTTCTGCCAATTGTGCTGAAGCCCCTGGAGTAGATATCTCTTTGGCTTCCACAGTTTCAAAGTTTTGTCCTGTGGCTTTCACCACTGCATATGATGCTTTAATTTTCCATGGGTTGTCTCTATAGCTGCATCCATTACAGAACAGCATTAGCTGTGGATTTTGCAATGGGTCTGTATGCAATGATGACACTACAGTCATGTCTAGCCGTGCTACGTCAGAACAGTTGTGTGGTGTCCGTGTCCCTAAATCAGTTGCCATATTGATGGTTGTGCCTTTAAATGTATTATGTGGCTGATCCAGTATTTGTCGGATTTTCTCTGTGCATTGCTCTGAGAGTGTAAATGCTATAGATTGTAAGTAGGCTGCCACTCCATGTTGTGTATGTATGACTAGAGGATGACATTTCACTATGTGAGCTGTTTTAATTACAGCCATAGATATAGCTGCCACATACTGTGTGCATGGTGGATGCCCTTTTTCTGTGTTGTCCAGTTTAGCATTATGGTACATAAGCACTTTCCGTTGACCTGCCACACCCTCCCCCTTTTTCTGAAAAAGAACTGCATTGCCAACTCCATCTTTTTCAAAAACATCTAAGTGAAAAGGTAATGGGTAGTCTGGAACAGCCAAGTCACATGAATATGCCATCTGCTGTTTCAGGGAAATAAATGCTTCCTCTGCTTGAAACTGAGGAAGAAGAGCCTGAGATTGATCTGCCAAGAAATACAACCCTTGTCTTCCACATTGCAATTTTGATTTAGCCAATCTTGTGAGAGTGGAGTGGGTTGCAGTGAGAATGTTCTGTTCATTAGGAGAGGCAGTGAGGATGTTATTTACATAATGTATAAGAACTGTACCAGTTGGAAGTGAAAGGTCAGCAAGGTCTCTTTTCAAAGCCTGATTAATATACCCAGGAGAGTGCACAAAACCTTGTGGGACACGTGTATAAGTATACTGTCTCCCCCTGTAGGTGAAAGCAAACAGTCATGCTCCCTGAATGTAGTGGCAGACAGAAAACTGCATTAGCCAGATCAATAACTTTAAAAGATTTGTGGTCAGGTATCAGATTGGTTATTGTCAGATTAGTGCCTATTGGGTTAGGCACTGGTAAGGGTAGTGGTTTGACTACTGCATTAACAGGCTAAGATCCTGCACCATGCCCAGTTTGTCAACTTTGGGTGCAGGCAGGATAGGTGTATTCCATGGAGACCTGGTCTCCACCAGCACACCTGAATTTATTAGTCCAGTGATGGTATTGTGGATGCCATCAACTTTTTCTTGTGACAGCAGATACTGGGGTCTCCAGATTGGGAGAGTGCCAGGTAATAAGGGAAGACCAACATCAGCTGAGCCAGTTGACCATTGAGTTACTGAGAGAGACCCCATAATTTCTCTGGTTTGTGGGTGATCTGTGTTTCCCCTGTCATGAAATCTGTCTACATGTTTTGACTGTGGTGCGGTTTGACATGTAGACGTGTGAAATTCTGTAAAATTTTGTAGATGGTGAATAGTGCAGTAATTTACACTGTGTAGGAGTCCAGTCAGTCACAGATGGCGCATTCTTTACCATAGGACCAAGTGATTTGGCTTCATGACCTACACCTATAGCTAAGGTAATATGTGGTGCACACACAGATGAGAGTGCATAGAGATGTGTTTGTGTAGGGGAGAGTTCAGCAGCAGCAGCTACGCCCTCAGGCCCAACAAAAATGTCCCCACACACTAAGTCTGGGTGTGGCATAGTCCATCTTGTGTTCCACAAATCGTCATAAGTAAGTCATTATCCCGGAGACAGTTAAATGTACAATGTATCAAGTCTGTTGGTGAATGATAGGGATGTATCAGTTGCATCCATGCGAGCCGGCATTCAAACTTTGTTTTCAAAGGCGGAGGAACATTCCTCATTCAGGAGTAACCAATACACTATAGCCCAGAATGTTGAATCAGGATCACATTGGGTCATTAACATTTGTCCACACTGCCCATTGAACATTAAGTTCAAAAATGTCCGAAAAGTCCACATCTCAAACACTGGCTACTGGCAACAGGCCTCAACCCATGTTGTAACTGAGTGTTTCCAACATGTCTGCGTCCTTTGGTTTGGTTCTTGAATGTACCATGGCTAAACTGAGGGGCCTGTACATCTGAAGCAGGGGAGCCAGTTTGTGGCATCTGAGGCTTTACCTTCTCCTTTTCTTTTTCCTTTTTTATATCATTAATTTGTTGTATTTGCATCCTGAGTTTACCCTCAGGGGGAAGAGACTCAGGCACCATGCATTTAAAAAGCAGCATGGTGCCTGGGTTTGCTGAAGTACGGGGGTTGCTACCCGTCACATCAACCCAATGTTGTTGAGCCCTTCTAAGGAACTTAGAAGCAGGATTTTCACCTGATTTTGGATCCATTTTTTTAAATGAGGTTGAGTCTACTCGTGCAGGCTACATTCTGATTAGGGCTCTGACAAAATCATCTTTATTTGGCATTCAGCCTATGGACTGTAGTCTGGTAATTGCTCAGTACCAGATACTTAGATACTTTAGATCAGCATGAGGCCCGTGTTGGCATACTGATTGGTAAAGTTCAGGCAGGCCTTCTAATCTCTGACAATACCACAAACTATGGACATTAAGGATATTTATGCCTTTGAAAGCCATAGGCTCTCCTCCAGTCATCTGCCTCGTGTTGTTATGTAAGGTTGTCATGGTGTATGGCTGTCTGATGATCATTTTGAATTAAATTACATGGTTTTTAGAAGCATCCCACATTCAGCCTACTGTTCAAAGACATTGTTCATAGGGATGAGGCCAAAGGACATCCATCTTTCTTTGACGCACCTGGTCCCCTAAAATTAGATAAATAAACATAAGCCACAACATCTGTAAGTAATAACCCAGCTGAGGTGCAGAGGCAGGCCACTGTCGTTCAATGTTTAATCAAAAGCCTTTTCCATTAGGATGCCTTTTCATCAATCTAGTCTGGAGTATCAGAGATCTCAGACATCTCGCGAGACTTGATAATTGGAGCATAGCGGCGGCGAGACTTGTGTGTGGAGTTTTTGGAGAGGGAGGAGGACCGCTGAGGGAACAGGAAGGCAAGCGGAGTGGAGAAATTGTTTTAAATTGTAAAAATAAGTACAGCACCCATGATGGCTTCGGGGGATACGCTGTATATAGAGACGGACGGCTCGGACATGCCGGCGGAGATAGTAGAACTTCACGAAATAGAGGTAGAAACCATTGACACAGACGAGCACCAGCCTATGATCGCCTTACAGCCTCTTGACACGGACGACCCGCACTCGATTCACCCGCACCAAGAAGTGATTCTGGTGCAGACGAGAGAGGAGGTGGTGGGCGAGGATGACTCCGAACTGCACACTGACGATGGATATGAAGAACAAATACTCATCCCTGTCCCTGCGGACGAGGACTATATAGAACACACTCTGGTTACTATTCCCGGAAAAAGCTCTTCGTCTGGCAGGACGAAGAAGGCTGGAGGAAGCAAGAAAGGAGGCAAAAAGAGCTACTTCAGTGCAGGGGAGATGGGGAGAAAATGGGAGCAGAAACAGGTTCAAATAAAGACTTTGGAGGGAGAGTTCTCCGTAACTATGTGGGCATCTGGTAAGTTCAGTTCCTATGAGCTGAGTTAGCATGTCGCTTTGTTCTTAGCATGTGAACCTTGTGACTAGGCCCTGCGGAGGCCTGGTGCTCCGAGAAAGTCTAAACTATTTCCCAACTTTGAGGCACTTAACTTCACTTGAAATGTTTTTGTTTTTATGGGAAGCCATGTTTTATGTGTCAATGGGCGCCGCCATATTTTCCCGGTCTAGAAAGTATGGCGGGCCGCAAAAATAGCGTTTTT
>KN471057.1:42320-81184 GCA_000787095.1 Periophthalmodon schlosseri
TAGCAATCGTGGCGAGCCGAAAAACTGGCGTTTATTTGGCCGACGAACATGGCGGCGAGAGTGGGAGCGAGTGCAGTGGGCTCCGCTAGGCCGCTGTGGCGCAGTTCAGGCCGGCGGCGGGGCGGGGCGTAGGGGCGGTGTGTGCTGTTGCTTGGGCTTTACAGAATATGAGTGGTGGAAAAGTACTTGATTAGTACACAAGTAAAAGCACTGTAAAACATAAAGTATACACACGTAATTATTATTATTCAGCAAAAAATATTATTGTTATTGTACTACAAATTTCCATTTGAAATACAGTATCCATTTTGGCTGATAATTTGATCATTGGTGGTCATAGAGTGCCTTGCTTTATTGGGATATTTTAAAAGCCACAGGCAGAACATCTGCAAACTATATTGCCTGTTGGAATTTGATCATCTTGTGTGAACACAACCTTATAATGTTTTTGTGTTTCTTGTCTCAGATGATAAAAAAGATATTGACCATGAGGAACAAATCTCAGGTGAAAACTCTCCTCCGGATTATTCTGAATACATGACTGGGAAGAAGCTCCCACCTGGGGGCATCCCGGGCATTGACCTGTCTGACCCCAAACAGCTGGCAGAGTTTGCACGGTGAGTGACCTTCCACCTTTAGATTAAGTTTGTTTGAAGAAAAATGTTTGGCACTCTACAATTGTGGGTTTTTTTGTTTGTTTTTTTTTACAGAATGAAGCCCAGAAAAGTAAAAGAAGATGACTCTCCCAGGACAATAGCATGTCCACACAAAGTGAGCATAAATATACAATTGCAGATCAACAGCTTCTTGCAATCCATACACTTTTTTAGAAATTGTTAAGAAATAAATATTAACAGCATATTTTTTCCTGTTCAGGGATGTTCTAAAATGTTCAGGGACAACTCTGCAATGAGAAAGCACTTGCACACCCACGGCCCTCGTGTGCACGTGTGTGCAGAGTGTGGGAAAGCGTTTGTGGAAAGTTCCAAACTGAAGAGGCACCAGCTTGTACATACAGGAGAGAAGCCTTTCCAGGTGGGGTTTTGTCCATGTGGTATTTAGAAATAATCTTTGAAATGTGTGAACTTATCCTGCATCTTCCCTGTTTACAGTGCACATTTGAAGGCTGTGGTAAAAGATTTTCATTGGACTTTAATTTGCGTACTCATGTTCGTATTCACACTGGAGATCGGCCATATGTGTGCCCCTTCGACGGCTGCAACAAAAAGTTTGCCCAGTCGACAAATCTGAAGTCACACATCCTGACACATGCCAAAGCCAAGAACAACCAGTGACTGCTGCAGAGCGCAGGCTGAGTGGGCACTAGTGGACAGCGTCCCCCCAGAGCCTGCACTCGAAACTGAGAGATAATCCTTTCCTCAGACATTTTTATGTACAGTAAGTTTGATGGGCTGTGGAACCCTCACCCTCAGGTTTCCTCTGTGTTTGGCACTACCTGGGTAAAAAAAAAAAAAAAAAAGTTTCTTCTGCTGAAGACCTCAAGGATCGGCACCTATACTTATTTATACTATCTCACATTTTGTAAGTCAAGTTGCATTGATCCTCAGCAATGATATTTTCACTTTTGTACTTTTCCAGTGTGCATATTGTACGCTGATTGTGCTTATGTAGTTATTATTTGAGTAGCTTCTCTTTGAAGAGGTTTGAGATTTCTCTTGTGTTTCTGCTGAACAGGGTGGTTAGTTCTTTTGTACAATGCTGTATCTAAATCATGTTAATAATCGCCATGTGATTTTTTTCCATAGTAATAAAAAATATTTTCCCCTTATAATGTTTGAGCTGCGTTTATGCTTCATGAAACCCACTGTTGACTTTTTGGTAGTGTCTTTTATTTCTGGTACCATAAAAATAGGTAACAGTACAAAATTTTAAATAACAAATCAACGATGGAAATGCAAAGACACCAACCTTTCAGTGCATTTGAGTTCATAAAATCAAGAACAAATTTAAAACAGGTCATAAAAATAATGCATCAGTAATTTACTAGGCTAAAAACACTGGTGAAAGTAAAAATTTATAAGAATTTGCATAATTCCTCCATTTACCCAAGTCCCAGCCTCTGCACAGGAATAATACAATCTGACTCTTGTCAGCATTTTGTCAAAACTCATTCAATTGTCTTATGGATTTGTTAATCAGTTCAAGAGAACAGTCAGTAGTTTAGGGTAGTTGGGTGTCCCCCAGCCAGTTACAGGGTCCCAGGATGGAGCTGCACAGAAGCCCTTCCCCTGGACTTTCTCATCCAGGCAGCTCAGGTGACAGCCGTCAGTTACCTAGAAAAGAATTCTCCCTCAGTCTGAGGCCAAGCAGGAAGATGGTTTTCCGCATACATGGATAACAGCTTGTGTTACACATGATGTCAATTTTTCTTCAAATTTATACCGTCTATATACACCGTATAATACATAAATACTTAAAATATTAAGGCATCCTAAATTGATTTACTTACATCAAAGAGGCCCAATCCTTGGAGCTTGTAGAGACGAGGGTTGAGAAAACCCAAAACTGGAAGATCTTTTAGAAGTCTCTGGTCATTAATGAGAGACAGCATGCCTCCCACAACAGGGGTAGAGGCCTGAAGGAGAGAGAAAGAATGTCTGTAAGCCTTTTAGCCCCTTAGAGCACAAATTTTATACAAATATTCTTGAGGGTGAAATAAGGATAGGATTAATTTAATTACCGAAGTCCCAGAAACCCAGGGTATTGGAATCCTGTTGGTGACCACCCAATAGTTATCAGACAGAGCAGATATGTCGGGATAAGCCCTTCCAGTGGGGCTATAATACGACTGAGGAGGGAGTGCTGAGGCCGCTGTTCTCAGATAGGAGTCAACTGCACTGGCCTAAACACCACATTGTTTTGGTTTAAATGAACAGAAATAAATCAAAACATGCACGTTCCCATTAGCAGTTTACCTGATAATCGGGCATCTTGAAAACATTACTAAAACCTCCACCACTAATGTAATCTGTAACCTCTACTGTCAATTCAAATGGGTTCTTAAACGATGTTCCCCCAACTGTGGTTACGTAGGGGCTGAGAAGAAAAACAGCAGTTTCTATCATTCCAACATATTGATTCTACTGTATAAAAACAAATGAAGAAACAGATATACCTTGATGCAGGAAAACTCGGTCTAAATGCATTTTCTTTTCCCATGTGTCGACAGCCAGCTCCACTGTCACCTGAACGTGAGAATCCAATCAGGGTTTTACAGTCGTGCATACAGAACAGAAGACACCACTTTGCTACTTCAAAAATACAGATAAATATTTGCATTTATATTCAAAATGACAAAATAATTTTGTTGTGCACAAAATTTTAAATCCACCATCATCAGAATGCTCAAAATTCCAGAATGGCGGCACGAGAGGCCAAAGGAAAGCAGGCCGTAAAACTAGTTTTACAATGACCAACTGAAATCAGATTAAATTCAAATTTTTCTAAGTATTTAGTAATCTGATATTTTAATTTCCAGCGTAGAAATGCCATTTAGTGTGCACCTCTACCACAAGTATGAGAAAGTAAATTTTTTTTGTTTTATTTAATTTGAGCTTCACAAAATGGTGAGGAGGTTTTAAATGTTTAGATTAGAATTATAGGTCAACATTAACATAAACTATTATTCAATTAAAACTAAAAATCAAGATTTTGCATCAAAACTTTAAATCTAATTTGTGCATCAACTAAATTTATCAATAAAATGCAAATTATATAAAATGAATTTAATGTTCTTTAATGAGGCTCTGATATTACTACATGTACCTGCTATTGAGGCTAGTCCCAATTTCATTTTAGAAATCTCATTATGTTCCACTTTGCCTCCATTCCAGAATGTAGAATGTAGTGAAGTCACAAAGCCTACAGCCATTAGTGTGCAGGTATATTAAAAAATATCTTTATGGCAGTGTGCTGTGTATAGAGGGTATTATTTACATGCTTAGTTCCCCCTTTGAAAGATCACTGTTAATGTTCAGAACTAAAAAAAAATGTTAATCATCCAAGAAGTTTAAAAAGATTTTAAACACAGACCAGAAGCGAAGAGCAGCGAGATCCCGCGGACTCCTGCCTTCATAAACTCTGTGTTGATGCGGGTCATGTACGCAGTGGACAGACTGTCCTCGTCATCTCCATAACTGATGGTGTGGACCCAAGGCAGAGCAGACATGTTACTGAGCAGAAGCATCCACTGCAGGAAGGGTTCCTGAGACTCGTGACGCCCTGTAATTACACAAAATCACAAACAAACCTTTACTTTTTTTATTCAAGCACTCTCTGCCTTAGCAGCTCATAAAGTCATACCTTTTGGTGGCTTACAATGAAAGCCAATTTATTGTTGTTATACTGTAACACCCTTTTATTCTAATTTGAAAACTGCAGACCTGCGTTGCTGAAAACCCAGGTGGAGATGTTGGCTCCTGTGCTCATGATGTACTCCACATCCAGACTGGCCTCCAGCCCGGCCTTCCCCCCTCCCTGAGTGCCCACCACTCGCTCCACAGCTGAGTGATGCTGGAAGCTTCCCCCAAACAGGCTCATGAACTCTGACAGGTCAGCAGGGTGGTAGTACTGCTCCAGAAACTGAACAAAGAAAACTATTTCACATTAAAACTGCAAACAATTACATGAACACAATGGATGGATTAAAAGCAATACATTGTAGAGTGTCTTAGTTTACAGTGTATATTACAAATTCACATAGCAATCAGTGGTAACAAGCAGTCTGTAGTTGCATTTCACAACCAACACACATGCAGATATGTATGATATAGGGTTGTCAAAAGTATATCAGATACTAAAATTAGATACTCATTTAAGCAAGCATCAATACAAAAAAAATTAAAATCACATAACTGGATAAAATTCGACCTTTCCTGAACAGTTTCATCTTGAGTTTTATCAGAACATGTAGTGTAAAACCACAAATACCATTGCTTTGTGTTGAAAATTACAATATTGTCTAAAAAGCTTTTCTCACCTGTGCCACTGCCTGGCTGTTGTTTGGAGCCCCACCCACATCTGAGGTGGACAGGTTGTAGCGCTGCCGGAGGATGGAAGGGGTCACTCCTAGGTGCAGCCCAGCCTCAAAGCGTTTAGACTGGGGTGAGCCCTGGGTGAGGTCCTGAGCTTTGGGAGGGAATCGGTGCACTCCTCCAACTATGAATGCATAAAAATGTACTTGGGACATTGTTGGAAAATGTATAACTGTACTTTTTTTTTTTCATTTTTTGGGCATGCACAAAAAGAACACATGCAAAATTTGATAACTGTCAAATACAAAGGACAGATTTCACAGCAAGGGGCAAAAAAGTAATGGTAATGGTGACAATGTTTTTAATACATCATTAAGTTTAGATAAGCCTTCCAAACACTAAATTGTAATCAATGGATCATTATAGTACCAAAGTCCAGATGTGAATGAATCTTGTCAGGTACAGAGTATGGAGCGGAGGACCTCAGCACAGACTGGTCTTCACTGATGTATCGGTGGAACCTGCTCCCTGGAAGCAGCCTCTCCGCCTGCCTATGTGCACAGACACAACAATCACTGTGTGGATAAACATGAACAAGAAACCCCGCAAATCTTCTAAATGTACTTCCCTTTTGTGGTTAGATTTACTTTCAGAATTATGACACTGTTGTAATACTCTTGAGCAAGATTTTTTTTACTTACCTCACTTAGAGAGATCCATTTTATTCAAGTAATGTTGTGTCAAGTCTTTTAGAAAATAAGCACAAACCACACATGGCACACACTCACATTTCATACAAGGCATTACTCAGCTACCATAGGAAGTTTATCAAAAGCCAAGGACATAGCATAGAGAGGAGAGGATAAATGTGCTGAGCCAGAAACACATATTAGTCTTTAAAAAGTGCTTACTCTGCGCTCATGGAGCACTGTAGAAAGTCCTTTGTGTGGACAGTGTGACAGTCTCTTATCCCATGACTCTGGAGCCAGCTCCCAACCTCTTTCTGTGTGACTGCAGACGGACGCACCAGTCTGGACACCTCCTCCAAACTCATGTGTTTGCCTGTGGAGAGGCATAAATCTAAAAAGGTCCACATAAATCTAAAGAAAAGACTATGTGATTTTAACATAATCAAATTCTAAAATTGGATAAATAGAGGATGAACAGTGTTGTTTCACAGCTCTTCTCTTTACCCATGTTCCATTGTTTTGTCAAAAAGATTCTATAAAGCTTGGTTAGCCAAATGTTAAACCAATGGAGATTTTAAGATGCTAAATACCAAACTTGGCATTCATTCAAAATTACACTGTAATATACTGTGATACATATATTTACCAGTAGAGACCCAGGAGCTTATCTCGGTTTTCCATTGCTTTGTTTAGTTTTTTATGCGTTGTTTTAGTTAAGGCGTCTCTATTGAAAGAACTCTAAATTGTTCAGGGAAAGCCTGTACCATAGAGAGGGGAGTCCGGGTCCGAAACCATCATGAGCATGTCCTCCAGATTTGCAACATTCTGCTGCTTGAGGGCAAAGGTCAGTCTGAGCTCCTCTTCAGGGCTGACCCGACCCACATCCCTCCAGTCATGTGGCACCCTGAGAAAAACAAGAAAACAATGACTTTAGCTTCCACTATTCTATGCAATACTTTGTTGCAGAAAATATCTTTACTGAGTTTTATTTAAAAGGTGCACTATGGAACGTTACGGGTATAGGGTTTATCACCTCCTTGTCTCATTGGGATGTCATTACTTTGCCTGGATTGTTCCACAGTATAGCACCAAAGGTATTCATCTTGCATTTATTCAGTTACATGTGTTTTTATTGCTAAAAACTACCTTAAAAACATGCCTTCTCACAGTGAGCGGGGTCATCTCTTCACAGATTTGGCCTGTAACTTTGCCTGACCTGCTTGTCTCCATAAAGACAAGATTTCTCTCGGACCCTTCACCGCAAATGTTACATAGTGCACCGTTATGTTTCATTTCAGCGTTTTAAAATATGAGGGGAATTGTTATCACCTAATTTAGAACAAATCGGTCATGTGTGCGTTCAGTTATGTTTTGGTCATGCTGAACAAAAATGATACAAGAACGGTTCAAGTTTACAAAACATTTCCAGCTTACAAAACATTCTGGTCATATTCCAGGAACCCTCCGCAAACCAAGGAAACCCACAACCAGCAGAGAACCGGACTGACCCTGTGGAGAAAGCAGACAAAGTCACAGGGTGTCAAACATGTTTACAAGTGTGTATTAGCCGGGCTCGTTAGCAATCCCCATTCTAGAAAACCGGTTTGTGATAAACACAAGCTGTAAAACATGTCATTTTCTGTGGCTCAGTATTAGCTCTGGCCACAATATGAATTTGAAACATGTAAGAACCGATCAAGGGCTGAGACTTACAGTTGATTCATGATTCTCTTTCCGTTCTCTTCTGTTGTTGGTCTCACTGTGCGCGTGCTCCGGCTGACTATTTTAAAAAGCAGCAGTCACATGACACGCAGCCACGTGATCCTTTGCCCGATATATGCCCTGTATGTGTCATGGATCTATTAAAAATCTGTAGCCCATGGAAGTATTGTATTAATAAGACCATCATACACGGATCTATTTAGAGATTGAATGACACCGTGTATAGGGCTCAGTGGTGGAAGAAGCAGTCTACTCATTTTTTTTTTTTTTTTTTTTTTTAAGTACAGGAGACCAAAACAAATACTGCAGTAAAAGTAACAGAAAAATCTACACAAGTAAAATATTCTACACATTAAAGAAAAAATAGCATCAGAGTAAAATAAACAGTGCTAGTATTTCATACATTTTGGTCAACAGAAGTGACAACATTGATGTCCTTTATTTTTAAGTAAAAATACCTTTCCTTAAACATGTAGTGGAGTATATGTTACAGACACATGCAAGTACTGCAAGCATCCACTGTAAAAAGTTCTAAAGCACAGTACTTTTACTTTTGAAACTTCCACCAGTTTAAAAGACTTTTTGCAAGTTGGCAAGTTTGAAAAGTTGGTTACTTTAAAAACATGAATCCAAGCTTTTTTAAAAGCTGTAGCTCTTAAATTTATATTCTTGAATTAGTGTAATGTAAACCAATGAAAATACTAAACTGAACAAACTAGTAACTCAAACTTTTGTCCCATTTCATTAAAATAGTTTATTCATAAAATGGAATTTAGACATTTAAAATTGCCATTTGAATAGGGATACATTTTAACGTTAATTATTCACAATGCTACTTAATTCTTATTGGCAATAACCCATGTTAATATGCTTTAATCTGTCCATAAACATTGTACCATCTTCATAGTTTTAGTAGTTTTCTGAGAAGTAAAAATCTTCCTCTTCATCACTGTCAGCCTGGGCTTCTTTGTCTGGAAACATCTCCCATACCACAAAGGTGTCATTTTCTAAACAAAAAGAGATAAGTATTAGCTAAAATGATAATTAAAGACAGAGCTGATTTTGGCTATGCCGTTTCCCTCACCAGTGTTACCACATCTTTTCATAGTTTTTTTCACAGATGCAGTAGGAGTGAAGTTTGTCTTAACCTTCAAAAATCAGAACATTTACAGTATAATCTAAATTGAATAATAATGCAGATGTGAAAGTATAATCTATACACAGCATTTACCTTTATAGCATGTTTTTCCACATTAAACTGGTAATGATTTTTCATCCTCTTCTGAAGTTGGAACACATACTTGTCATCATAGTTCCTTATAAAGAGAAGAATAGAGTTTATTTATTAGAGCAAGTTGTGTTATACATTTCTTTCTTTCAACTTGAATAAGTGCTACATGTTTTTGTGCTAAAAACATATGAACTCCTGTCCATAGTTTCATGTCACACTTACATATGTATTTCCCCATCTAGGTTTCAAGTTTATAACATTAGTACATTACTTACATGTGACATTTTGAATGGCATTCCAAAGTTATGTTAGATAAAAAAATCTCATAGTAACAAGCCGGTACCTGCTGCTGGAGCCCATCATGCCAGGGGTGATGTGTAGGCACTGGGGGGTCTTGGCTTCAGGGAACCCTGTGGGCCTGGGGGTCAGGGGCTCTGGGTCCGACAAAGAGAAGTCATGATCACTTGTACACATAGACGGCACCTATAGAGGCAGGAGACATCTCATTATTTAAAGTATAATTAAAAAAAATACAAAATTAACAGAGGTTTATATATTATATTATGTATATATAATTATTTTATGTTTTATTGTTTTATGTTAACACAGTTAAATCATTGTATACTGTAGGGCAGCAATCCACCAAAGAAAGATTAGCTGACAAAAAGAGGATGTGGCTCTCAAAACTACAAAGTATTTCTATGACTGGACTATGTATCTGACTCAAATACTGACAAAATTATAAGATCACAGAAAATAATGCAGTAATACTTATAATTATAGTATTACACATAGAGAGAAATACCGGTACTTGTAAACTCACCATTAAATGGTGAAAAATTTACTTGCCTCTAACTGACAAATAAAGCTTTTAGCCAACCAAGACGCTACTGACTGATGAGCCAAATAACTAACCCCCGAGCACTGTAGTAATTTTTATAATTAAATAAACTCACCTCAAATCGTTTACTCTTCATGTACGCAGAGCTAAAAACATCATCCATGTCTTCTTTGGGCATGGCTTCCAGGTAGTCACGCACCTGCTGTTTCCTCCGCAACGTTCCCACACGAGCAGAGATTACTGGATTAGCTGTACAGATAAATTTATTTTTTGTAGTTGTTGTCATCATTTATCTTGATGTAGGTCAGAATGTTGAAATAAAATGTTTGCAGATAAGTTTACCATCACATTTTTACAACTCCTTTCTTTTTTTGAACTAGTCATGAAGCCATGCCAATCTGAACCTCTGGCCAATATTAAAACATAATTTTTGGGTAGTAGTACCTTTCTCTTTTAATGGTTCCTTCTTTGTTTTGCGCTCACATTTAGAAGGTGTCTTGGCAGCTCTGATGGATGTGTGTTGTTTATGGCATTCCTCGGCAGAACGTGTTCCAACCATCTTTGCCACCTTTGTCCAGTAACCAGCAATGTGCTTTGGGTGACATGGCACTGCTCTAAAAGACACACACATTTAGCTTGGATATATAAAACAATGACACAGTACAATAATCTGTATGAAGGTCTTACTCATGTAGCTTCCTCAGTTCCTCCTCAGTCCACTTGTCTTCATCCTGTTCTGTAACCGCTTTGATAGGCGTGTTTTTTTTACATGTCCTGTTGGGCTGTGCAGTTTTTTGTGTAGCCGTTTGTGCGTTGACTTGTGCGTGTTTTGGTGAATGTGTTTTGATTCTCCGTTTTCTCTTAGTCTTTAACACTGGTTTTGTTTGCGGTTTGTGTGTGCTCATTTCTATTTCCTGTGATGAGTTGGAGGAGTGGCTGGAGCGAGCTGACCTGCAGCGGAGATTCACCAGACTCTTGTTGTCTGTGCTTTTGCCCCTTGTCTTTTTTAGAACATTCTCTTTATTGTTCAGTGGTTTTGATGATGTGCTATTGTCAACTGGTGGCGAACGTTGACTGGAAGCAGAGCGCTGGTCAAATTTAGTGGTATTAGCTTTCGTGGCCTTCTTGTTTGTGTTTTCAGATCCTTGTGATTCTGTGTTCTCACTGGTCTTCTCCGTAGTCAGGCAGTTTTGGCTGGATCTGGTGACTCGGCTGTTCATATTGGTGTTTTCAGGACTTGGTGGCTTCTTGAGGATAGAGCCTTTGTTTTGATGAGGTTTGCGCTGTGGGGCCTTGACCTTTCTCTGGAGCTGTTGTTTGGGGTTGAACTCATGCTGCTCACACACTAAAATAAACTTTTGTCAGTAAAATGTTTTAAGACTATTATGAAAGGACTTGAGCGTAAATAGACAAATTATTGTTACCATTTTTCAAAGGAACCTTCTCCAGGGCTGTTTGTTTATCAGGCTTTGTAGAGTGGAATGACTTGGTGGAGACTGAGGTTTTGATCTCCTGAAAGACAAACAATCTATTTATATATATTATAATGTTTCATTATGTCACATTTAACTTATCTATTTACCATTTGTGGCAAGCCATACCCAACTAACTTCCCACAAGACACAATACTCAATATAATCATGAAGCTTTCAATTTGAAATTTGCATATTCTATAGTAATAGAAAAACATTTCACAAATGCTTCACTATGAGATACAAATGTGACACCTGATAATATATCAGACAAATTGAGGGAAGTCCTTACAGGTTGAATGACAGTAGTGTCGTAGCTTTCGTGAATAGTGACATTCATGTGTGCATCCAGAATAACTCGTCCTCCCATCCAGTAATTGAGGGGTGGCTTGATGAGGCGGCCGCTGCGGGACACTTTGGTGCTGGATGCGGAGAAGGAAAGACAGGTGGGGGCTGGGGCAGAACAGAGAGGTACATGTTTTAAGGTCTGTAAGTGCACACATCGTCCTGTGATTCTGGGATATATACATGTCTGCTGCTGCTGTTTCAGTGACTGGTTCATGGGCGTCTTTGATTTTTGGCTTCTTTTATCATTTTGTGCCTCAGACCCTTTTTTCAAGTTTCTACAAGAAAATAACACAAATTAACTAACATTTCAACATGACTATTTTAATATTAAGTTATTTTTACTCATCATACCTCTTAGACTCTGACAAATATTTTTCATGAAGCTCCTTCCAGTTTGAGGGGAAGCCACTGACAAAACATTTCAAAAACCATTTTGGAAATTCTGTGAAAAAATGGTTAAGTTGTGAAAAAAGTAATATTGGCTCAGTGTGATCAGAGACCCCCAGATTGTGGCTTACGTGAAGGAGCATCCAAGTCCATCTTGCCAACTAAAATATAGACCCTACCAGAGATCGTTTTTAGAACAGAGTTGGACACTCTCTCCGAGATTATGTTACTGTTCCACGGGATGTTATTTTCCCTAAAAAGAAAAACATTTTAGGAACAAAAAAAAAAAGAATCTTTTTGCAATAGTATAAAGCTCACTCTACCTGTGAATGCCATCTACAAAAAGACCTTTATGACTTCTCCGAATGAACCACTTTCTTAGGTGAATTACATTCTCCTATTAAAGAGAAAGTGGGAATGGACATCAATACCAATTCTCCGGATCATCAAGTCAATATTATATATATATATATATTGCATTATAATATATTATTTGTAGCATGATAAACTCACACTGGGAAAGGTGGTGCAGTGAGGCCACTTGGCACGCCTGTACACAGTTTCTTGTGTTTTAGGAATGGAAAATCGCGGCGAGTTAAGCACAAGTGGATCTTCAAGCAGGGCAGGCTGTGGAGGCACATCAGACACTGGTCCATGAGGGAAATCCTCCTCAGAATCAGTACTCTGCAGTCTGCTGATGCTAGGAGCTGCAGAGTCTGGTCCCACTCTCATCTCACTTTGAATATCTACAGTAAAAAATGATTGATGGTTAAACCAAGTCAAAATGTAGGTCTTCAGTAAAATGTTAGCTCCAAAGGCTCACCCTGGTCAGCCTCTGGTCTGGGACTTGATGTGACTTGTCTAACATCACATTGGTCCCTTTGGTTCTCCCGTTCTTTCAGGTAAGCAAACATCTTGGCAGGAGTCATTAGATTATGAGGAAGCATCTCAACAGCACATCCTGCACACACACAAAAATGACCCAAAAAGAATTAAGGACTAGAGTTTTATTCAATCTGCCAAACGACGGGCAATAGGATGAGTTCTCCCTTACTTTAGCCACTGTCATTACAAGTCTCCAGCATTGCAAATGATATTTGACATATTTGCTCAGAGACAATACATTACAGGCCTTAGTCCTTCTTGAGTTTTGACAGCTATGTGACTTACCATTGTGACCAGGTGCTGCTGAAAATGTCTCCACATTCCTTGTACTTGTGATGTGTTCCTCCCTGAACGCTGGGCTGATTTTCCTTTCTTTTTCCGGATGACGAGCATAATCCATATCTGACACCACGCTGTTGGAATTATTTAAAAGTTGACTGTCCAAGTTTCTTTTCCTCAGCCTCTTTCTCATCGGGGAAAACACAGAGTTAGGTGAAATGAAGTGAGGGGGAGCAGCGTTCTCCAAGTCTCCACGTTCACAAAGATCAAAGCGACCAGCTGTCTTTGTCGTGTGAAATCCGTCCATGTGAGTGTGTGGAGCCGTTGAGTTGCATACAGCGGTGGACTCCATGAACGGTCTTCGTCTTGGCAGGCATGCGGGGTTAAAAGCATGTTCCGTGTCCGTACAATGCATCACATCACAATCAGCTCTATACTGGTGGCTTTTTTGAGGACTTGATATGGGTGAAAGAGTCACCGCAGTTACCTCACCGTTCCCCAACCTCTGGAGCTGTCTGAAATTCCCAGGCTTGTTCGTGCAGTGGCTTTCGGTCCTTCTCTTTGGCGTGTACAGTAGTCTTTGAAACTCTGCAGGTTGGTATTCATCTTCGGAGTAGTCATCCACGGTTGCTTTCTGTACTTTGGACTTCAGTTTAGCGAAGATCTTTGCAGGAGATTCAAAAGGAGCCCTCAACTGATGTTGAAGCTGGTGATACGACGCCATGTTTATGTATTATCCGTTTCCATTCTGAGAGCTAACCGAAGCTGCTGGCTCGTTGCCCGCAAATTTTTAAATTTTCCCTTTCACCGTGGTCACGTGACAAGCCCATAAAATACGTCACTTCCTCTTTTCCTGCTTATTTGCTATTTTCTGCGTCTGTCTAACTCTAACTCTAACTACTGTCTCAAATATTATCCGCGTGTTAACTGAAGCTGAATGAGCTGTTAAAAATATATAAGTATATAATAAAATATATATCAATAAAAAGGAGTGTGCTGACGCGCTGGATACTCCGATACAGTAGGTGGCGCAGTGCACCAAAAGTTCAGAGACGAAGATGAAATCACTTCCTGTAATGTTGTTTTTAGCTTTTGCATTTAGCAGGAGCTTCAACTGTATATTTTGGCATTCGGATGGTACATAAGAGATAATATTCCGTTATCGCTTGTAATACATGTTGTAATATGCGTCAGGGGTTGTTACATACGTGCCATGTGATTTATTTTTAAGTAAGTTAAGTTCAGCCGCTCTCAAAAAACTCGTGGACAGTGTACACGGAGCTTACTGATGCAACATGGCATCAAGTACTGTCAGTAGATGTTTTAACTCCGCTTTAAGGAGGATTCATGTGGCCCATTGCCGTGGAGTTCATTCTGTAGTGGAGAAGTCGGTGAGCCGAGTGTCCAGCGTGGCGGTATGTAGACTTAAGCTCAGTTCAGAGGAGAGACACACACAGCTGAATGGGACAGCTCTTGCCCGAGAAAGGGATAAGGGCGGCGGTCAGGACAGGAGCAAAAGCTTGAGAGCGTTCCAGCATCTGGGCCTGGGACTGTGTGCCGTGGCTCTTCTGGACAGTTACAACAAGGACAGAGAACAGACCTTTATACAACACATTCTTCCAGTAGCTCAATGTGCCTCGCCCTTTAAGCCCGACACTCCTCGCTTTAGATACAATTTTATTGCTGACGTGGTGGAAAAGTCGACTCCAGCTGTGGTCTACATTGAAATACTTGGCAGGTTCGTTTAAAAGTTACAAATGTAACCAGGACAGGACTACTCCTTTCTAATTAAGTTTGTTTTGTTTGAAGGTGCGTATAATTTGTGTGCTCTGTTACAGACACCCATTTTCTGGCCGAGAGGTCCCAGTTTCCAACGGCTCTGGTTTCATCATCAGTGGAGACGGTCTCATTGTCACTAATGCCCATGTTGTAGCCAATAAAAGAGGTGTCCGAGTCAAACTCACAAATGGGGACACTTATAACGCCACAGTACAGGACGTAGATCCTGTGGCTGACATTGCCACCATCAGAATATCCTCAAAGGTGAGAATTTGCATGGGGAAACAGTTAGTTCTTAACTGGTCTGGTTTGGGGCTGTACAACCCCATGATTTTATTTGAGCATATGCATCATTCTAAATGCCTTTTCTATATAATTTATTGCAGAGTATTATCCTCGAATACCATCCTGTTGGAAGTTCATCTAATATGGTTATGGTATTTTTTTGTGAACAGAATCCATTGCCCACTCTGCCCCTGGGACGCTCATCTGATGTGCGGCAAGGAGAGTTTGTGGTGGCCATGGGAAGCCCTTTTGCTTTGCGCAACACAATCACCTCAGGGATTGTCAGCTCTGCTCAGAGAGGAAGCAAGGAACTGGGCTTGTCTAAATCTAACATGGATTACATTCAGACAGACGCAGCTATTGATGTGAGGAACGTTGTTTTCAGGGACATAATTTCTCTATATCCAGTGGTTAACATGCCTTTTTCTTCTCTTTTTTTAGTTTGGCAATTCCGGAGGCCCCCTCATTAACTTGGTGAGAAGGAAAATATATTTTGATAACATAATCAGTGGTGTAATGTGCTGTAATTAACTTCTGTTCATTTATTTTGTATTTGATAAGCTGTTGGACAGCACATTCAGGCTCCAGCTCCTTGCATTTTAAAACAATAATGTACTCATTCCTGGTAACCAGAGGTTTTCTTGCCCTTATCAGGATGGAGAGGTCATTGGAATCAACACAATGAAAGTAACTGCAGGGATATCTTTTGCCATTCCATCTGACAGAGTGAGGGTTTTTCTAGATCAGGCAACAAACAGAAAAAGTGAGTTTTCATTTTAAAAGATAATTTATTTTTGAAACTTTCTCTAATTCCTGTGGATCCCTGTTGGATCGTTTAAGACTCCAGACTGAGTGGCTTGGAGTACAAGCGAAGATACATTGGTGTGATGATGCTGACTCTCACTCCAAGGTAACAAGAGTCCTAGAACACTTAAAACAACTTGTGGTCGTGAGTCTCACTGAATTTTCATTGGTCTGTGCCACAGTATCATCACCGAGCTGAAGCTGAGAGACCCCATGTTCCCAGATGATGTCACACATGGCATCCTCATCCACAGGGTCATAGTGGGATCCCCAGCCAACAGGTACAACCAAAGACACGCTACTGTACTGCAAGTAAACCATGAAAGCATTTATACAAATGCTTTTTACACAGGTGCAAAATGGGGGTTTGAGCTTGTCTGATATATTCTTAATGATGCTGAGTGCAATTTCTCAGTGGTTCATTGTACTGCATTGCTTGTTTTAGAGCTGGCATGTTACCAGGAGACATTGTGCTGGAGATCAACGGCATGGAGGTGAAAACATCAGAGGAGATATACACAGCCGTCCATAGTAGCGACAGAATCACAATGTTAGTGCAACGAGGAAGTAAGCTGATCCAGCTCCAAATGACTCCGGAAATCGCCGAATAAATGAACACTAGGACTGCCACTCAACACAGCACTGTCTGACACTAGCGCTTTATTTTTAACTTGAAATGGCTGATGGTAATGTACATGTTTATTGGAGAGTGAGCCAAACTAACATGAACTGAAACGTCCTGCAACAGCACAGGGTGCTATCATCTTGAATAAAAGTATTCATGAAACAATTCTTGGTTTTCTTCTACAAAAACTTATAAAAACTGTTCTAACACAAGCACTTTTAAAGCTTTTTAATGTTGAATGCAATGAGAAGCGTAGGACCCAACAATATGGCATGGATCCTTGATGTTAAAACTACAATTAGCTGAGACAACTTACAACTGCTACTATGATGACAATGGTCACACAAGTAAAATACAAGTTGTTCAATCCTATACAATGAAATAGTTTAAAGTATACCATTCAATATAAACAAACCGCTCACCTTGGTTTAAAATGCCAAACTGCCATGAGGAGGAATTACACACAAAATGTTTAACTCTTACTGTTGTATCAGATTAGACAAAGTTGTGAAGCAGAGCTGAGTGAATAAAAAGTTCCCCTGGTATATTTACATAGACACTTACAGAAAAGGAATTAAAGGACTTGTATTAACTGCTACACAGTTGACTTAGATAAATGTTTGCTAATAAAAGGAGATAACATTCAACCACTGTAGGTTTAAACAATATGCTCATACATCTGAGCTCCAGATACAACAATACAACAACATACAAGTATGGGAGAAAAATAATATGGTTCAAATTCCATTAAAACTACTTTAAAAAGGCTTATTATATATATTGCTGGTAATATTTTTTCTTTTTAAGAAAATATAAATTGTGCGACTGAAGCTTACAATACGCTGCTGGCAGTATGCCAGGTTCTGTATGACCTGCTGGAGGTTGGTCATCTGTAGAGGCACTGTGTGCTGATAGACTTCCAAATAAACAAACATTTGACATCTGCAGATGCCTGAATCCCTTGGACCAAAACCTAGATGCTGCTATGGTGTTTGTGACGATGGAATGCTGCAAAGATCACATGATGTGCACAAACAGCAGCACAGTTATCAAATTCATACACATACATAAATAAGGGGAGTGGGGCAGGGCAGGGTCTTGAGGAGTGTGAAGGAGAACTGTAGTGTCCAGTTTAGTCCAGCAGGGGGCTAAGCGCTGCCTCAGTTGACATGGTCCAGGGCTCGAAGGAGCTCCTCTCCCTGCAACAGATACTGGCGGCCCTGTAGAGGAGCATTCACCTCACAGTCATATCGAGTGAGCTGAGGCAGAGTGAGAACAGAAGAACAGTTCTCTGAACTGCCCAACAGCCGGCTCGCCAAATCTACAACACAAAGGCTCATTTCAGTTTTATCACTTAATAGAATGACCATTTACTGAGGGTTGGTTTATTCACCTGAAGGTAGTACAGTCCTCTGGACACGTCCCCTTTCTGCATTCTCCGATTCAGGGGCTTTCTGTTTTTTTGTTGGTTCCAAGAGCAAAGAGCCCTATTGGAAAATCATTAGATGATTATTCTACACACACAAAGTTGCAATGCCACGTACAAAAATAAATATTTTATTTTGCAAGAAACAAAGAAAAGCTTACTTGTCCTATTGTTTTTATATCATCCAGCTTTCTTTTCCGTTGTGCATTTTGAGCTGCCTGTGTTCTGAGGGACACTTCTTTGTCCAACTGTGGCGTTCTAAATGGATAGAATGTAATTTAAATAAAAAGATGAATGCATAAATGATTAGTGTGCGGGATAGCATTTACCTCTTGGAGATGACGGTAGCAAGCTGAGGGATGCTGACAGGTTGAGGAGAAGCAGGAGAGGCTGTGTGCTGGCTGTCTGAAGGGGAGTCTGGATAACTGCTGCTTTCTTTTGTCACTTGCACAGAGGGCGTCTCCACAGATGTGTCTGGTCCACAGGACAGAGGCTCCCCCGTCAGGCTCAGCAGCTGAAAATCATCATCCATGGGTATGTATGGGGCCAGCATCTCCAGATCCAAGTCTTCCAACGCCTTTTAAAGTGCATATACAAATGTCAATAGATCATGTATGAAAAAATAGTCCATTATCAATTCACATGCAGGACACCTGAATACCTGTTTTGTAAAAGGAGTCTTTGGTTCCGTATCAATGGCGAACATTTTCTCAACAAAGTCCAATTTGAATTCAGAATTAATGTCAGTTTCCATCAAAGAGAATTCCAATGCACCTTGAGCCTAAAAAAAGGAGCCAAACCAGTTATCATCCATGCATCCATAAGAGCGTGCTATTAGTCACAGTGTGACCTCACTGTACCTGGGTGGGGCTATTGTGTGCTGTGCTGCATGGAGTAGGAGTGTAGCTCTCTGCTTTGACCATCTCAGTGGGCGTGGACTGGACAGTGAGGGGCTCACTGGGGGGCAGTGGAGACAGGGGAAGGGCCAGTTTGTCACTGCTGGAGGGAAGCATTACATCATTGTAGAGAGGGACCTCCTTCAGCAGCTGCATTTCAGAGTCTGTATAAGAAAGATTAAACAAATTTAGTTTGGTTTTGGTTACGCAGTAATGCAGTTTTTTGGCACATACCTGGGCAGCTGAAGTCCAGGGAGATGATAGTGTCCCCTGCAGCAGGGGCCAGTAGAGTGAGGGCCTCAGGCTCCTCTTTGAGCTGTTCGTACAGGCTAAGCAGTGGCTGGGCCTCCGCCCGAGTGAAGAGCTTGCTGACATCAAGTTCAGGGACCTTCTCGTCTTTGAGGGGAGGTGGGACCAGCTCTGGGCTGCTTTCCTCCACAGGCTCCTCCACAGCCTCCAGATGCTCCTCTTTCACTGGCTTCAAATCCTCCGTCTGCTCCAAGGACAGGATCATCCGGTCCTCCTCAATGCCACTGGAATCATCCACATGTGTCAACACTTTCAGTATTAATCCCACAAGGAAACGCAAACTCTTAAAGCACCAACAATACCTGAGCACAAAGTTGACACAGACTACACACTGTGGCTGTGAGTTCTTGTTGTTATAAATGACTGTGGCTTGGGTTTCCACCCACACAAAGCCTCCTCTCTTGGCGAGCATGCGGTATTGTCCGGTGCAAACTTGGCCCTTGGCAAATACTGTGCAAAAAATATAAAGTTGGATTACGTTCAAATAAAAACACCAGCATCTCTTCCTTGTTGCTTTTCTGCTTACAGTTGTGGTGTGCCTTGGTAAGGTGGTCTGAATCCAGAGCATGATAGTACTCATAGACTGATCGGTTCAGAAGGTCCTCTGGCTCATATCCCATCAGCTCTGTAATCCTAAAACAAATAGCAAGGCATTCAGAGCTGCAGTGCCTGCTCTAGACAACAGGGGGCAATGTCTCACTGTGACACAGCACAATAATTTGCTTCTAAAAATGGAACTAACCGTTCATCGCAGTAGGTAAACTTCATGTCCATGGTGTGACGGCTCAGGAAGGTTTTTGTGTCAAGAGGCACCTCAATGTTAGAGGGGTGAGGGATGGGGTCACAGATCAGCACCAGAAAGGGCAGAGGTGGTTCCTTCTGCCCATTAGAAATGTCCTCTGTCAGGTTCTCAAAGACACGGACATGCCCGGAGCAGCGCAATACCTGGACACAATGATAATAGCAATTTAGACACGTGACAAAAAAATAAAACCAAAATACACAAAAAAAAAGCGTGATACTGCTTTAAAGAGGTTCAAAACTATCTTGCACCTACCTTCCACGTGGCTGACTTGACGTTGACAGTGCGACCTCTGCTGGTCAGAGTACATTTCATTCGCAGAAAAAAGTTGCGCTCTGTATTGGCCTCCTTGGCTTTTTTTGAGCCTGAAAAACAGGAAGTACGTCGTTTTATGAGAGGAAATAAGCTTCTGAGTTTTATTTCCCTGTTGAGCTTAGAGGCGCTGTTATTAAACAGCATCAAACAGGACCAGTGACTGTAGTAGGTATGAAGCTAACCTGTATTGAACATTTCAGTGGAAACTATTCACTGGAGCTATTTCACCTTTTTCACTGAAGGGTTCAAACTTGTTGTGCTAAATTTACCTTATGTTAAACCATGATGTAATTATATTTCTTTATATGTTTGAGTAAAGTGATGAAGCCACTGTCCTTCTCAAGAGCTGAAAATGAACATTTGTGGCTCTTGACAGCCACAAATGTCTTCATTGTACACCTTGACATTGACACATTGTAACATTGTACTGTGACTGGACTTGTTATGTCTCCTGTTCTCTCTTCAGTGAATCAGCCTCTGATGTCAGCCCTCACCGGTTCTGTGGATCAGCATCTCCCGCAGCTCCTCTTGGTCACAGGGATGAGTGAAATCAAACACACTGTGTCCAGTCAGATCAAACTGCATAAAACAAGAGAAAAGTTTAAAGACCTATTGTGCTTTTGTCAGCTAAATAGTTATAATCTATGACACCTGTGGATCATCATGTTATAATTTGGACATTTTAAAATTGCAGAATTACTCTAAAACGACCTAATAAAAGGAACAAGTCTGCTAAATTGCGGTGCCCAATGGGAGCAGACACTTCCATAAATGTCATCACAACAAAGACCCGTGAAGTTGTCAGCCCCTCCGTTGGCTAGCTGCAGATCAAGCTAGTGAGTAGCAGATTATTTTTCTTTGGTACCAAACTGACTATGTGATATTGCCGAATCCTATGCGTATCACTGATTAAGAAAATAAAATTGTAAGTAAGTAGAGAGCAGTGGGCGTATACTGGTAGCAGTGAAAACGAGAGTTGATTGGCATAATAGTACATGAGAAGGGGAAACAACTATGGCATGGTTAAAAGTTGATTTTGCATAATAGGACTGCTTTAAACCTAAACACTCTTGAATTCAGTCAGCACTTCCCAGCAAGTTACAGCTTCACCCGCAGCTCTTCTGAGACTCACTTGTGCCAGCCCAAGGCATTTGTTGACATTCTCGGACAGGTAGATCATATCTCCATCTTCAGACAGCACCATAAGGAAGCCCTCTAGAGCCTTCAGGTAGGAACTGTTGAGCTGCATGTCCAGGTCACTTTCCTCCTCCCCTGACAGCTCATCTACAAGGCAGAAAAAAGATCTTAATGTGAAGCCTATAATGTGTAATATAATGTGCTCTGAATTTCTATGTGTCTTTAAAATATGTTTATGTGTAATACTGTATACTGTTATATATTAAAGAATAATATGAGGTGGAGAGCACTGACCATTGCTGAGCAGCTTCCTCATGCGCAGGTAGCTGATGGTCAGTCTCATGATAGAGGCCTTGTCCAGACTGGAGCTGACACTGTGTGGCAGAGGCAGCTGCTGGGCCAGCTCGTAGAACACCTCTGACTCCTTCCCGCGCCGGCATCTCGCTGCATCCCGGGACTTCTCTTTGCGGCGCTCAGAACTCACTCTGAAAACCAGGATATGGTTAGGAACATTATTTTAAACAAAGCCCACTCATCACATTTCAACTTTTTCTTGACTGTCCACCAGGCAGGACAGGAAGAGATAAGTGAGGACACACAGTACAGCGTCCACCTGAGGGTGGCCTGTTCCATATCATACATGCCATCTGCAGTGCACAGTGCTCACTGGCTGCACAGGGCCACCCCTTCACGGCATTGGCTTAGGGGACACACTGTATTCCATTGCCTGGAGAACAGCCAGCTACACTCTGTTATGAGGTTGGCCTAAATCTCTGACTCCAGGTGCTTGATTACTTATATTGTGTAGAGTTTTTAACATGTATGTTCCTTAAAAGGAGGTCAGCTCTGGGTTATTAGCAAAAAAAAAAAAAAACAGCCCTCAAAAGGACAGCAGCATGTCAGTTGGCAAAATGGCAAGTGGCAAATCAGGGATGTCCAGACCACTTTTTAATCATGATTCTTGCTTCTAAAATATTAAAGATTATAATTTTCTGACATCAACAAAATCTCACTGTAAAAATTTTTTTTACAGTATATAGACAAGTCTATGATTTAATAAAATGGTCACGAAATGTAGCTGTTTTTTTTCTGTTCAAATAACTAGCAATGTTTTTTATTATTACAATGTCTCTCATATTTATCATCACAACAGTAAAATGGACATGTTAAAGCTCAACCCATTAGTATCTCTTTACCTGAAATGTCCCTCAATTTCACAGAACTGATTAGTATTGATCTGTAATGGTAGTGTTGTTTTCAAATGAGCTAATGGTCCACACAACTAAATTTAGCCGATTGTGTTTCCAACCTCGCAGCTGAAAGAGGCTTTTACAACAGAATATAGCACACTCACTATCCAATTAGGACCTTGTACAAAAGACTACACCAAACTGAATTCATCTGTGTGAGGGGCCAGGGGAGAGGGCTGAGCTGTACATTTAGTAATATTCCATAATACAGTCACTCTGTACTGTTACTTGCATCTAGCCCAGTCTGTTTGACCTAATGCCATCACTACTTTATACCAGTATTGTGAAAAAGAAAATTACCAATTCAAGATTATTGCTCTTGAATCCAAATCAAATGCATACAAAATGCTAAAAATCTATCTTTCAATTTTAAAAAGTGAAAAGGAGAAAAATGAAACCAGTATAATTTGTGTTAGTAATGCCACAACCCATTTAAATCAAACTGAATTATATACATAATATGCATTATGCAATGATCCATATCACATCTCCACAAACATAGATTTACTCACCATTACATAACTCTTGTCTCTATGTTCACATAGAGACAGCTCCGGGTTAAATCCCACACAAATATTTACAGTAGTGCAGTGGTGCCATGGCTTCAGAGAGTACCAAAGTGCATGAAAACAAAAGAAAGTAAAAAAAAATAAATTATAAAGACCTACTAGTGCACATCATATATATGTACGCTTCCACAGATTTATCCTGTTTTTAGAATGACTGGTGAAAAAACCTCACTGAATCACCACACATGTCAACTTAACAACACGTGCTTTACCATGTTATAATCACACACCATTTTAATAAACACTTTTATCATAAATACATTACATTAACTTCTATGAATACAAATACTAGCTAAGGGGCCCAGTTACATAACCAGCACACATGGCCCTACATGCAATGCTCTGCTAAACTGGACCAATGTGAAGTCAATCAGTGATATTATAATGTACATATACAGCGCTATTTGCATGTGGGGGTCGTCTTGAGAATATAGACCGATTTGAGAGGAACCAACAAACCTGATATTTGGGAAGGGCCGCTTTAAGCCACATAGCAGTGATCGCAACTGTTGAGTATGACAGCAAACGCTCTATTACATAACACTGTTCAAGTAAACCCTGACCCAATATGGGATTAGCTAAGACTTCACTCTGCATGCCTCTGCACAGACACTAGCATTTTTTAGTGAGGGTGGGTAGCATGCGACACGTTAGGGCTGCAAGATGAATAGCAATCAATCCTGTCTACATTTAAAGCTTGCCAACCCTGTAGTTCAAACAGAAATGCTGACTATGGAGTAGTCAGTAAGTAAGTAAATATTATAACAGCAACAGCAAAGGTATATAGTCAATTATACTTTTGAGTCTCCTCAAAATATTTAGTTTAAATCTTTCGTAATGAAAAGGGAGCAAAAATAGCATATTCAAAATAAAGAAATCTTGCCATGCCAGCTTTCAAAAAGGGTATAAAGTGATGGGTCTGCCTCTTGTTGTTCATTTTATACCTCAAGGACATATCTTATAGATTGCCAAAAATATTGTCAGATTATTGTCATCCGGATGTTGAGATCATGTCTCACCTGACCTTGTTCTCCCAAAGTTATGTTTCTTGATCTGTCAAACTTTCCTACAGCCTAAAGGCCCAGACGCACAAACTGCAAAAGAATAATCCATGCACGTCTTCAATAATGCACACTCAGTACTGTAATCAGACAAGCCTCAGCCTGCCCTTATGATGATATTGTGAGCACAGAAGGTGAAACCACAACAGCACAATGTTTGAGGACACAATTCATTTTGGGTTCGTCCTTGGAGCTGTGTCCTTCCTTAAGCACCTCTGATGAGATCATGGTTATGTATCATTTTTGGCTACTAACACCATTTGATATTCATAATAGCCACTTCAAGTGGTAGAGTTGTGTTAGTTGCATGTCCTAACGTGACATTAGAAGGCCATAAAAGGTAATTAGGAGGTACCAGCATTTGACTTGTGTTTACAGTGAGTACACCTAGGTCCACATGCAAAACAGAGACTTGCTGTTCTTTTTTTCGGAGAGAGGGGAAATCATCCCAGCCGCGTGTCCGCACCTAACCTCAGTGCGATCACGCTACTGTGGAAATGTACTGGGACCATGTTTTTATGCTTCCTTCCCTCCATTGTTAGAAGATGTCTGCAGAGATGTGTCTGGAAGGCTCTCATCAAGGACTCACATTGGAGAGCATTTATAATCATGTAGTAGGGCTGCAAAACATATATCGCAATTAAATCGAAATAGCAAATTGTGTAGGTGCAATTATCAAACTGCCCAACCCAGAATAGGGAACAAAAGGACATTTAAAAATGAAAGTTGTGATGATTTACCAATAGAATGTCCGCTGTAAACAACAAGTTATTCTGTTGTTTAAAAAACTGCTAACCCTGCCATTTATAGACAAAACTGTTCGGAAATGCATGGAATTCTTCAGTTAGTTTAACAGTTCATATTACAGTTATTTCTCAAATGTTAATGCTCTTGGTTTACTTTTTAAAAATCACACATTTAACCACAATCGCAATGCCCATTACATCCTATCCTATCCTCTACCCCCCTGAATCTTTTCATACCACTATCTGTTAAGCTTAAAACACTTCCAAAAAATGACCTTTGCACTCCCAATTTTGATGTATTTGCTTTCTTTTATTAGTCTGTTCTGACAGTTGTGTGCATTAAAAGCATACACATGTGTTGCATTGAGACTGTTTTGATCTCACAAGAGCTACCTTGAATACCTTAAGGAAGCCAGTAATCGACAAGTCAGGAAGAGCTGCACTTGGCCACTCCCATTGACGTCAGAGTGATTAAGAGATGAGAAGGGAATAATGCCTCCATGGGGCCAACAACCAGAGCTTAGGAAAAGACAATAAAACGACAACAGTTCCCAAAATGCACTGCTGCACGCCCCATTTGACTGTAAAGATGAAAAGTATCCAAGCTCCAACTCCAGATATCCAGAAAATATGGCCTACATTTGATTCATAACTTGATATCTGTCAACACATAATTATTTGACTCCTGCTTGATATTTCAATAGATCAACTGATTAAGAGTTTTTATACAAATAACTCCATGGAGACGGGATCACATGTTGTTTCTGGACAACAATACATCTTCAATTTGCAGATTGGAAATAATCACACTGTAATTTTCATTTGATCGCTTGCAGCCCAACTAATCAATTCTATTTTAGACAATGCATCGTTTTGTCAATACTGCTGCTCTAATTATAAATGGAGAAACAGACCGTGCCTCATATGTGCCAGGGCCGCGTAATGGTGAAATGGGTGGATGCAACAGGCTCTCAAAGTTAAATTGTCTATTTCCTAATTCCTGAC
Organism: Periophthalmodon schlosseri; assembly: GCA_000787095.1. NCBI lineage: Eukaryota > Metazoa > Chordata > Actinopteri > Gobiiformes > Gobiidae > Periophthalmodon > Periophthalmodon schlosseri. The sequence goes on from KN471057.1 coordinate 68,178, forward strand.
ATCCCTCAGGTGAGTTTACAACTCCACTGATCAGCAGTTGAACGGTCAGCTCACTTTGTTATTCAAAAGCAAACCCCTGTTATCTGTGTGTGTGCCAACTTACCACTTAAACTACATTGTCTCCAAAAATGAGGACAGGTATAAAAGCAGCTTAGGATAGAGTACCAATTAAACCTGTCGATTTTTGGGGTTAGAAGTCTATGGTTGCAATAAATATTACTTAAAAAAAATTTACTCAGTATTTTATTTGCTTTGAGTTTATGCATTGGTTAAATTGTAGAGTTTGATTTTTTACTGTACTGTAATTTAATGTGTACAGTTTTTATTCTTATAATTAAAAGATGTGACCACTATCATCGAGAATAATGGTACAATCAGATAATCAGATGTGTTACAGCTTTAATAACCCAATGGTCCATAGTGCCAATAACCTAGAGTGAAGTCAGTGGTTGACAGTGAGAGTTAGATGGGTTCAAATCTAGAGAGGCCTGTACCTGTGAGAAATCGCTATTTAAATAGAAAATATGTACATACAACATTGCACAGTTCATTTCATGAATGTGAGAGCGACTGTTTACCAGAATGCACTTTAAAAGGTTAAATGTGGCATTACTTGAACTGATGCGGTCACCTTACACTGGGGCAGGCCCATAAATCAGCATGTGGGGCATTAATTATTAGCACTTAGGAAGTTCAGTTAAGGGGCTAACGGCCAACTTCGTCAGTAGTGAATATTTCAGTACCACACACAAACACATTATGGTCATCGTTCAACCAGTCCTGAACAGATTAGGGGGAACTGATTGCTTATTGATTACCCTCGAGTCTGGCAATGGTCGTCATAGCACAAATTCTTGACTCAATTTCGATTAATGTTTAACATAATTCCAGGTATGATCTTGGTCAATATGTTCACGTCCTGTCAATTTAATTTATTTAACCTGGGCCTTAGCATGACGTCCTTTAAAAACAAAGTTAAGCGGGGCGTGAATAGCACATGGGTTGAATTGTCTTATCTCAAATGCTTTTGACGATTATCAGCACAGTCTAACATTAGGATCAGTAAAAAGTAGGGTTTAATGATCATGTGTTTTTCGTGAGTAGGCAGTGCTAGCTCGCAGCTAACGACCACAGTGTCGCTAGCCAAAGCATTAACTCACGTTAAACTAGAGTGTAACCTTGAAACAAAGCACACATACTCGGTCATATTTACGAACAGACTCTTACTTTGTTACGCATATGTAATGACTATAACATAACAGTACAGCATTCAGCTTTACCTTTTTTTCTCGGGTACGACTCCAGCGTCCATTTCAGGACGAAAGGATCAGAGTTGAGTTTCCTATCGCAATCAGGCAGTATCCGGGCCCTCTGAGAAATCAACCCAAAATTCACGTTTCTTAAACAGCAAATATCCGTAAATGTCCCACCAGAGCTCGCTTTTGTTCGGTAAAGTTTCCTTATGTCCCAAAATGACTTTACTGCCCAGAATCCACCACTCTTCTTCAAAGACAGTGCCACGCTGGAGAGCTGGGCTACTCGCTCAGACAATGTTGCGCCGCACAGAATGAGTGGCCCCTCCCCCTGTCACCGGGGGCGCGCAATCACATGCCTCCACCGTGAACGCGCCTGAAACCAGCGAGAACCAGAGAGGCTTGTGACGACAGGAGTCTGGGGCATCCCGTGGGACAGCTGCGTCACAAGAGGCAAATGCATTACTATAATGAGTACTAGTTTCCTCCTGGGGGCAAAAACCTTGGCAAGAACCCTAAGTTTTGTTACTAGGCCCAACCAAAATATGGCGCCATGTTTAATAGCTTTGTCGAGACATTTAAAGGTGCACGATGTAACTTTTCAGGCGTAAGCTCGGTCAAGACCACTAACCCCAATCCCTTCTTATTTAAATTTAGGGTCGGAGGTAAGTGAGCAAAAGTCAGCCACTACGAACAAAGGTTTAAGTGGCTTAGTCCAGTAGTCTTCTCTAAAGTAGATGTGTGCTAAACAAAGAGTAAAGATTATGCGAGATTAGTGAGCTTTGACTCATCCACGGAGATCAGTACTGGTTTTGTTAAAAGAAAATGGGTTAAGGGTAATCATTGACTCAAATAAACTTCCTCATATTTAGCCTAAATGCACACTGTGTGTTTCTTCTATTGAAATGTTAGCACCAGTAAATGTGCTCTGTGGTTTCCTGTTTACTCTCTACAGCAAAAACCCACAACACACGATTGTGCAAACATTTGTTTTGTTTTCCTCCTATACTTTAAAGTAAATTTCAACTGTCCCTTGGTTAGCATGTACTAGAATCTCTCCCCGTGAGTATCACTGCATAGACCAGTGAGATTTTACAACCTTTTTACTGGGAAGAAAATGTTTGGGAGGGCAAACCAGAGTCACTCATTACTGTAAATGCCAGTACTTAGCAGCGTTACCTTAGTCCAGAGCCAACAGCAGCCGACATTGTGAAATCTCCAAAGTTCTGCTTAATGCTGTACTCTGAATCATTTGAGTTCAGATGAATTGACGCATCATACTTAACACTCTTTGACGACATAGCAGTTTAACTTCTTCTTTGCCAGCACAGTTAAAATCAGATGTTTTCTTTTCTTTCTTTTTCATCCAAATGTGGCAATATGATTAAACCAAAACTCCTGCTTGTTAAACATTTCTGGATTCCTTTAACAGCACTGTCTCTCCCATGTACAGTATTTTTGGCACCTTGCCCTCTATCTGAAACATCATCATCATATTTATGTGACATTTTAAAAACACTCTTTAATACCTCAATAGTACTTTTTCATTTTAAGAAGCACATGAGTAAAAAGTAAATATACAAATAAAATAGAAGTTAAAAAGACACTTGAGGTCAATAATCCATGAGCTTTAAATCACTATTTTGTTAGTGATGTAAATTCCTTCTGTGCAGCTTGTGGTCTGGTGAATCTGGTCTGTTTGTGGGGAATGTGGCAGTCTTTTGCTGGTTCTGACGTGGCACTGAGCTGACTGGCACGAGTTTCTAGGGCTGCAGTAGCTCCGGAGATGTAAAGGAGAAGTCTCTGAACTCCTCCTGGTTGACTGCGGGAATGAGAGATTCCTCCATGGGGGTCAGGGTGGGCTCCTCCTGGGTGAAGTCTGGGTCAAAGTTGTTCACATCTTCAGGGGTTTTCTACAACACAAAATTAGTTAAAGCAGACATATGCTTTTTGTTGTATTATAGTTATGCTTTAAATTGCTTTTTCATCTGATCTAAAAAAAAAAACATTCCAAACATAAAAAAATGAAAAATCTGCAAGATGGATGATGTCCTCAAAACAGCTGATCTCCTGGATTTAAATTCTCAGAAACCAGGAACGTTTTTGAAATGCAGACATGGTCAAAATCTATTGTTCCTCTGTGATCAAACTAGTCCAACTCAACCAACAGACTAGGATATATACAATACAGTACATCATCTACTGTTTGGTTCAATCCAGTTGCTTTCACTGGCAGGTTATTTCCAGTTTATGCTTTACTTGTTTTACTTATTCCACAACATGAACAACTGGCTAGTGTGTTAATGTTCTTAATGATGTGATACTACACTAGTAAATAGATGCCTCTTCATAACATAAAGGGAACAACACTTTATGCTTGCCCTTGTGTGAGATTTGAAACATGCAATCTTCTGTTTAGTGGGAAAACTGTGCCACTGCTGCCCCACCACACTAATGTTAGTAATGTTAGTAACCCTAATTATAGTAATATACATCTGTTTGACTGTGCAATTAACCTCCTTGTTACATTTGTGAGTTCTGTTTGTGCCATGGTACAGATAAGAGATATTTCCAATGAAACTGAAATGCACTATGGGAATTGAACTGTTGACTGTTGTTGTTGTTGATAAAACGAAATGTACTTACTATCCGTGGTTTAAACGGTGGCTCTATCTCTTTGTGGTTGAGTTTGTCCCAGTCGATGGCGCTGAAGAACAGGTGGCTGGTGACGGCGCTCTCTCCCCCTTCAGAAGCCACGCAGCCCAAGCGCCGAGCTGGGTTTTTGGTCAGCAACTGTGGACAAGACATGGAAACAAATGGCATTTATATCAAGAAACAACTTGCATTCTAGTTTAAATGTAGGTATAATAATAGATGTAAGAATTAAAGAGTAAAGTTTATCTTGTTAACACTCAAAACCATCAAATCGATCAAACCATCATCAGTCAATCAATGGAGCTTCGAAATATATAATTTAGCATGTTGTGTGATAGGGCGGGGAAATATGACTTAAAATGTTTTAATAACAATATAAAAGAAAAAAATTGCTGAGCTTAACGGTGGCTTTTATAATACTTGGGTCAGGCTGTTGATGTTATAGCTCCAAGTTATAAGTTTCCACTTCTCACTTCTGAGTTTTTAGCCTCTGCAGAGCCTCCACAGTCGGTGTTTAAGGGTGCGTTCACACTTGTCCTTGTTGGGTCTTGGTTTGAGGCCAGTTTAGTCCTCATGGTAGACCTGATTTTGTCCTGTTATAGTCATGGTTTAGGCCTGGTCAGTCCAGGATTAGTCCCAATTTTGATGTGGTCTATGTGCAAGTATGGATATGCCACGTGACGCATAAGTCACTCTTGCCGTAGCAATTAGCCACAATTTCTGTCTACCTCCATTCACAACTGAGAGGGAAAAATGCTGCAGTGCATGCTCTATTATATCAATATTCCAAATTTCATATCATCCCCAAACATATCACAGTATATCACCAGACCTACTGTATGATTTATAGTGAATGTGCCACTATTACTACACTCTCTGCAAGCAAGCTATTGCCTCCAAAAGTGAAAAAAAAACTGAACTCCAGAATTAGGTCAACGTTCAGTCCATTTATTGCATCAATAAAGGACAGCTGTTTGACACACACTTTACTCACACATTAGTGGATGTCTGTAACAGTAACAGTTACAATATAATGGACCATATCATGCAATATAAAAAAGTACAACTTGCACTTGCCTAAGCAACTTTGCAAGTGCACACAACTTAAGTCACTGTCACTTTCAACACTATTACAGAATGTTGAAATTTGCATTGAACTTAGAACTCGTTCAGACCAGACCTGTCTGGAAAAAACAAACCTGGACCACAACCAAAACAACTTCCAGCCACGCCCCATTTTCCAAATGAAGAAGCACTCTGTGGATTATGTCTGACCCCTCCCACAAGGCTCGGATTCGGCTCATGTAAGGACAGCCTGAATGTCCAAAGTCACACACATCAAAACAGTACCTCACCTGTTCATTCTGACAACATACTCTAGCTTCATCATCTAAACAAAAGGGTGACAATTCAAACTTCAAACTCTGGGCTCAGTTCAGTGTGGTATATTTAGGAGTAGCAGACCCATGCCATGTGGTTTTCAGGTATATTAACATTTCAGTAGTGCTGGCTAAATTTGAATGGTGTTAAAGGGACAGTATGCCATCCATCCATTTTCTTCCACTTATCCAGGGCCGGGTCGCGGGGGGACAGTATGTCAGATGTGAATTTGACCTGTCCCCAGATACGGGGTAAGCGTGTTCAAATCAAACCATTTTTACTGATACCTGATTGTACTGCTGATTTATTCTTAATTACAAAAACACTGGACATGATGGCCAAGTTGTTGATTATATAATTTGGGTGTTTTGGCTCTCAAGATGATTATCTAATCAGTAAGCAGACTGAACCTCACATGAGTCTCTCATTTGGGTTGCCAGCTTCAATGCTGAAAACAGTTGGTTCAAATCTAAAAGAACGCTCTGATCTGAATAATCAGTACCTAAACCCCAGCACCTGCAGCCAATCATTAATCAGTGCTAGTGCAGCCTCTGCAGCTCAGCGAGTGAATTCTGGAGGTTCTGTGCTTTCACGTGAGGCATGGCCTATTTTGCATGTATCCTCTATATACAGGTTAAGGAACTGGTAAGGTTCAGTTGTGATTGTAGTTCCTTTTTTTAAAACAGCAAGAGCACAGGGTACATATCATAGCTTTAAATAAACAGGAGCATGAGTACAAATGGAAAAGTGCCTGTTTTGATAAGCGTCATATGTCCTGGCTTTATTTGCTCCCAGTGGCATTTGGCCTGCATAGACATGACTCCTGTTGGAGATGAGGTGCAGATGAGGTGATACAGACTACACACTGTTGAGTCATGTTAGGACTGTAATTCACTGTATAAAGATACAGTGAGCTCCCTCATGTGGCAAGGACAGCCATGAAAAAACATGTATTCATCTTGTCCATCAGTATGTTTGAAACTGCACACATTCTATAACAAAGGCTTGTGTGTTTTGAAGGGAGCTATTGCTGGGAAAGTTTCCCTATCTATAGCTTAATACAGTTATGTAACATTCAGGACACACAGCTGGAGTCACTGCACAGTCATGCTCAAAGTCAATATAAAACTGAAAAGGAATGTTCCTATAGCCCAAAGCGACATAACTACTGCATGAAAATAAATGCATATCCATGGGCTTCAAGCAATGTAATATTAGGAAAATCATCATTATTATTACATCTTTTGAACTGTCAAAATTCTTTAAAATAGAATTTGTAACAGGAAAAAGTAATGTGACTGAATGAATACCAAAAACACACACGCTCTGAGGATGTAAACAAGACTGACCGCTTTGAGGATACTGACAGCCTCTTTGCTGAGCCATGAGGCATACACTATCTCCTCATTCAGGATGGACTCAAACAGGTCGTCTTCGTTCTCCGCCTCAAAGGGGGCGTGGCCTGAAAGCATCTCGTACAGTAACACCCCGAGAGCCCACCAGTCCACCGACGCCCCATACAGCATCTCCTGCAGGATCTGGAGACAGAGCAGAATCACAGGAAACAAGGCTTAAGGATCCACTTCAGCTAAAGAGCTAAACAAATAGAATCCATCATCTAAAGAAAGAAAAGTAAAGTGAGTGTATGGAGACTTTTAACAATTTGTGCTTTGCTGAGTTTTGTGGCTTGTCCCAAAATCAACCTGCCATGGTACTATAGATAGAAATTTGCCTTTATGGCTAGATCTGGCATATTTACATGGGGTCATGTTAATGAATATGTATCTTCAGTCAATAAATTAATACATTAATAAATAAACTCACAAACTCAATTTCATTCCAAAAAACACATTGCTGATCTGTCATTACAAATATTTCAGACCCACCTCTTGAGTGTTCAGGACACTCAAGAGGTGGGCACCACTTCAATCCATCCCTCCTTTAAGTGTCTGAGGACAGAGGGGAGTACAAGGACAGGAACATCACCATTTATGGACACCCATTGTACAGCTGTTGTTGTATGGAAACATGTGTCATAGCCAATCGCATCCCATCAGAACAGAATTGAAGTGGGAGGCAGGAGCGTGAAGAGAACTAATATTACTATTCTTATTAAAAAAAAAAAAAAAAAGCAATTTTCAATGCAAAGTCCATGAGAAGCATTGGAACCTTTTTATGGTTCATGTTGGTGAGAGCCACTGACCTCTGGGGCGATATAATCAGGGGTCCCGCAAAAGGTGGCTGTGGCTGCTCCTTCAAAGATGCCCTCCTTACACATACCAAAGTCTGCCAGCTTACAGTGGCCATCTTTGTCCAACAGAACATTGTCTAGTTTCAGGTCTCTGAAAATAAAAATACACAAAGCTATTACTCCTCTGAATAGATACTATGAACCAGCACACAAAGAGACACGTCCCCTCACACACTATTTTAACTGAAGGGTAAGCCTGTGGTATTAAGCTGTGGGTTAGCAGGAAGTGCTGACAGCAAGTTGGCCCATGCGGTTGTTATTACAGCTTCATTATGCTTTACATTTTGTAATATTGTCTATTTGAATATCAGGTATTGCAAGCTTTAAAGCAGCACATCACATCAATATAAAGTTAAAATCATACTTTCTCCATGGAGATAGATATGTTTTATGCCATAGTGTGGAAAATATAGCTGAAGAACTAAAAGAGCATTTTGTCGGTTTCAGTTGCATGAAGAACAGGCGCAGAGGCACGGGGATCGTTCTGTAGATCTTTATTGTCGGTTACAGCAATACAATCGAGTTAAAGGCAGCATCAAGCAAAATTCAAGGCAGAGTCTAGTGAGTAGTGTCCTAAGCAGTGTCTGAAGCACAGTCTAACAGGGTGAGATTGTACCAGTGTTTTATACCAAAGTGGGGGTTACAGAGTGAGGGTTACACATTAAGAAATTTAAAGCAAAGTCGAAGAAGGTGTGTGTTTTATAACCCTCCCAGAGTGGGGGTCACACATTCCTGAGATGAGAGGGGCTACAGATAAGAAATGTGGTCTTAACCAAAATGACCAGAACATAGCTGTTATCTTCCCTTAGTGTGATATATGGCCACTGCTGCATGGGAAACAGAACGTTTTGCACCTTTGTAAGAAAGTAAGCGATATTACATTTGTATATTGTCCACAATTTCCATGGAAACAAGCAGGAGGAGGCCCAACCTCCAGGGTAAGCAGCAGTTTTATTTCACAGGCTCACTTTGAGTTTTAGTCACTAAGACCTTCACGTTCCTCCACAGTGCGGGGTCTTTGAGCTGCCCTGGTGTGTTCTCTCATCTCTCATCCTCTGATCATTTTAGAGAGGGCAAACGGGAGTGTTATGTTCTGGGGGCCGCACATTAGGATCTAAATATAGGTCACATTTACAAACCACATGATGCCTCCTTAACAGCACCCTCATTACACTTTCCATTGACAACATCCAACACTGGGTCAACACAAAGGAAGCACTTTTTGGCAACAGTTTTAAGGAATAATGCATTGTATTCCAGTACTTTAAAGGATTATGTTGATAGCTAAAAAGCAGGTGTTATTCATTCATTTATTTATTTATTTAGGGAGTTTAGCTCTAAACTGATATCACTTCATACTTTGTTACACAGTAGGGATGGAGAATAAAGTGATCACCTGTAGATGATTCCCTTGTTGTGAAGGAACATAAGAGCAGAGGTGATTTCAGCGGCATAGAAACGCGCTCTGGGCTCCTCAAACTTCCTGGACTTCTGGATGTGGAACATGAGGTCTCCTCCATTCACAAACTCCATCACAAAGAAGAGTCGGTCCTGATGAGAACGAAGGAGATGGCATCAACAAAGTAACACATGAGAATACGTCAGTACAGAGCTGCTGCACTCTCTCCCACTGTAGAAGACACACAGGACAATACTTAGAAATGTGTATGTACAAATATTTCTTATGATGCTTGGAAAGAGAGAGAAACCTCGTCAACAAAGGAGGAGCACACCTCCTCAGCCTCACATCCTATTAACCACTGTCACTGAATTAGACTGCAAATGTGCTGGAATCTATCTATCTACTGGATGATTCCTATTGTGTAATAGGAGTCAAAGCTCATTTAAGAGCAGGGATTGAGATAATCTCTGTGGCCTCCTATAACCTCGATCGAGCTGCTAATATATTTTGATCCTGTTAAGTAGGTCAAAGACAGGTACAAACCTTAAGGTTAAGAAAGAAACTGACTCAAGGCCTGCTGCCATCTGCTGTTTTAAGAGAGTAACAGCATTAATCAAAATACTCAGGAGCAGTGGTTCCCATTGTTATCAAGGCATCTTCAAGCAACAGTCTTGTGCTAATAATCTGCTTTTAATTTTAATTGATAATCCAGTTATTTTCATAACTGAGGTCCAGATATAGTTCATGTATACCTGTGTTTGCCCTTTTTGTTAGTTAAATTAAATCCAAGTTTAGATATAATTTAGACCTCGCCTCAACCTCCCAGCTTGATCCTGGTTAAGTACAAAGTCTGTCAATGTTGAGAAATTAGATAGTTATATAGTTATACATTTATGTAGTGAAAGGTCTGCACTATGTAGCCCTATAAAGGAAGAGATCTTATTCTACTCCTTCTCTGCCTAACCACAATTTATTATTTTGATATGAATGATATCACTTCCAACACATTTGAGAGCTAATAGCACAACACGTCAAGGCTAGTAGTGCCACAATGGGATAAAAATGTACTTTTTCAGGTAATTAAAAAATGTAAAAATGTTCTTTATAATATTTGCTTCATAATGTTGAGTGTGGACTTACACGTGTCTGGAAGCAGCAGTGGAGCTGGGTGAGGTAGGGGTGGCAGCGGGCGAGCGACAGCACCCGTTTCTCAGTCATGGTGCACTCCACATCATCATCCTGCAGAATGATGTCCTTCTTCAGAACTTTCACTGCAAACACGTGCTCCGTGTCATTGAGCCGCGCCAACATCACCTGCAACAGGCCAGGCAAAATTTCACAATGATAAATAAACAGTCCACCTGTTCTACTGATACCATTCAAACTGAATATAACGTATCATTAAATTATATGCAATGGACCTCACAGAAATTGGTCTCCTTTCATCATGGTGGGTCATGAGCATACAATTGCATTGAGGGCTTGCCATCCATTCAGTTCATTTCCCTATATTCACATTTATTTACATTAAATAAATACATTAAATAGATAAGCTGATGGCAACTTAAAAAAGATTCAACCTTTCAGGTCTTTGGGGAGTTTCAGGAAATGTGTGGTCTGCAGGTTTATTTTTGTTTTTTTGTTTAGTTTTTTTTTTCCATTAGAGGTCAGACCCATGCAGCTGTGACTCAAACCTAAAACTGCACAGAGGCAGTGTGAGACTGTGAGTGGAAACTGGGGTTGTTTCAAGAACAAATGCTTTCAATATTACATCTAATGATTAAAAAAAATATTGTACTCATTTATAACCAGCTGGTAGAACATGTACTGCATAATCAATGTACCTACAGTTTTGCTGAATGCTCCCTCCCCCAAGATTTCCATTTATTACAGTGCTGCCCTATCAAATGTAGGCCAAATATTTACGGTATATTGTTATACCAGAGGTAAGGCAAAAAAGTGACTTAACTTCTAAATATCTGTGTGTGCACTGAAGGTATTTTAGAAGAGAGTAGGTCACCCATTTTGTTAAACAGTATGAAGAATGATCCATGTTATGTGTGTTTAAGTGAAAATAATGCCTTTGGAGACTGTGCTCACCTTGCCGAAGCTGCCTTTCCCCAGCACTTGAATGAAGGTGAAGTTTTGGAGGCCCAGCTTAACTGTTTGTGGCTGTACTTCCACACTCTCTCTGCGTTCTGGCGCCCTCACCTGGCCTCCCTTAACCTGTGAGCGTAACAGCACATTCAGAGTATATCCATAGACATTGAAGACCTTTGGATAATGTAGCAATGCAGTACCGTTGAGGTGCGCTTCGAGAGGCCTCCAGGATGTAGACCCATCTCTGACAGCTTGTTGGCCAGCTCCACACTGTTGACGCCACAACTCGGGGCTACATTGCCTTTACAGCGGATGTGAACATTCATTTTGCAACCTGAAAAGAGAAAAGCAATCTTATATGAGCAGAAAGGGGCACAGAGATGTAGAAAAGAGTAGTAAGAAAAACATACTTTTGCAGTGCAGGCCTTGCCGGACAAGGCCCCACAGCAGAGAGCCACAGTGGTCACAGAAAGTGGGAGACTTGTAGTTGTGGATATTGAACTTGTGAGGAACATTGATACTGAAACCCTGGTTCATCGGCTTAAAACACAAATGCACAGCACACAGTTAGACATGTTAATAGGCACTATCAACCAAAACAACGCTAAAATCAGACAACTATATGCTTTCTGACAGTGGTTTTGTTTACATGGCCACCAACATCTGATTATTATCCAATTTCTAGACCTTTATGATTATTTAAATGCCATGCAAACCACAAAGTCTGATGTGAGTAATCTGAGGGACCATGATCAAAAAGAATGAATTGCTATTTACATGTCATTTTAATAACTTTAAAAATCGCAAAATCTGATAATAATCAGATTTTGAATGTGTATGTAACAGCAGCCAGTGTGTATATATAAGTTATAAAAAGTATGAATAAGCAACACTGACAGCAAACACAAATGACTTGCATGAGCTTATTTTGATTTCAGGAACCAAAACTGTTCATGTTCAGCAAATAAATGAAAAATGAAAAAATGAACTATGTTTGAAATACCAAAATTGAGAAATGTCAAAATAGAAAAGTTTAAAATAACGTTCACACCACCAGGAAGCTGTGCAAAGGTTTATGAAGGGCAATATTAAGTTTACATGACTACATCTATAAAAACCTCAGTCCCATATGAACACTGACATTAAACAGTAATGTCTTCATTCAGTTATATCGCCTACATCACAGAGGCTTTTTTAACATGCAAAAGGACCTGATTAATTCCAGTGAACATTAATGAACCTAGAACCTGACACACATGCATTAGAACAGGCAGAAATATTGTTCAGGAGTAATTATCATCTGTTGTTTCACATTTCCATTGACAACGCTGACAAACACACCAACATTCACACATTCATACTCCAGTGCACAACAATTAGTGAAAATTATTAGTGGAAAAGTGGGGGATTTGTCTAGTCCAAGGACACTAAGGCAGTACATGCACTGTGTTTGTGTAGAGACTGAAACGCCAACCTTTGTGGGCAACCACTGAGCTACAGCAGAACAAGATGCTGTAAAGTGAAATAATAAAGTTTTGTCATGACTCAGAGAACAGAGGCTGTGCTTACCTGCTCAGTTTCAGTTTTCTTCATGCGAGGACATGCTGTCACCACTAGCTGGTGGCAGCGCTTATGAACAACACACGTGCACACTGAAGACACAACAAATGCATGTCATTGTAATGATGATTCAAAATGCAGGGTTAGACAAATATATGCGTAGGCCAATATATTGGGCTGATATTTGCACTTTTAGCATATTGGTCTGAAATCTCCAGCATAGGCCAATATTCAGCTGACCATCTGACTAAGGAAAGACATTTGGCTTTATTTGAACACTTCAATTGTTCTCATTTCAAATTTCAAATCGTATAATTTGGGAGAAATAATCAAATTCGCTCTCCATATCATATAAAATATAAAAAAAATATTGGTTCTCGGTTGCTCTAGTTCCAAAGAATCAATA
>KN471058.1:8906-34514 GCA_000787095.1 Periophthalmodon schlosseri
GAGAGGAACACCGCTCCAGAGTGAGAGACGTGCCGCTCCAGAGTGAAATAGGAGCCGCTCCAGAGTGAGAGAGAGGAGCCGCTCCAGAGTGAGAGAGAGGAGCTACTCAAGAGTGTGAATGGAGCCGCTCCAAAACCTTGTTTACATTGAAAATAACAACAGATACAGGGGAAGGGATGGGTAAAAGAGAGAAAGAATGGTAGAGAAAAAAGGGTAGAGAAAGAGACAGAGAGAGAGACAAAGGGATACAGAAAGAGGGAGGGTGGCAAGGAGGAGAGAGATAGAAAAAGAGAAGGAACAATGAGGGCAGTATGACAAAAAGAAGGGAGGAGAAGCCACAGAGTACGAGGGAGGGAGAGGAGAGACCCACAGAGAAGTTCACTTTCTTTGTGAACAGATTCTTCAAGCTTTAATTAAGGGGAAGAATGTACCAGGGATTTAAAAATAAAATTCAGTTACATTTGGTTTTCTCACTCATGGGATTGTACTAGTGGAGGTTAAATTGGGACAGCAGTGCACAGCTGCTTTTGGTAATATTTTAGAATTGTAGAAATTTTATCTTAATTGTGGTAGACAGTGAGATAGAAAAGGAAAGGAAAAGAAGGAGAAAATGAGAGACAGAAAGATGGAATGAGAGAGAGAGGGGGGGACAGTCAGAGAGAAATGGGGAGACAGAGAGACAACAGGAGAGAGACTGAGAGGAGAGACAAAGAGAGAAGAGGAGAGAGAGAATGAGATGTATGCGGAGAAGAGAGAGAGAGTAAGATAGAAAGAGAGAAGGAGGAGAGGAAGGGAGAAAGAGGGCAGGTGTCAGATTTTCTTCCAAAAAGTTGCACACAATTTTTCGACCATTTTTAACTTTTTAAGGCAGTCATTATTTTAACAGTGCAAGGTTCAGTACAGCCCGAAGAAGTTTTAGTAACAAGAAAACTCACAATTTTGACAAGGACAGAGCAGATTTGTGTAAAAGTGGATTATTTTCTCCAATAGAAAACTCATTATTTTGTCTTTTGTATGTAGCCTCCTTATGATACAACGCAAAAGCTGCTTAGCAACTGCTTAGCTTAGTTTGTTTTCACGTGACACCACAACATCCTAGAACCCTGTAGTTTAAAATCTACTTTTTTTAAGCTTTCTACCCTGTTATAACGTTGTTCCCTCATCAATAACATGTCTGAAGAGGTTTTAGATGTCATCCATGCATGTTTAAGTAATTTAGCGAACTCTTCTGGGTCCTGTTTGAACCCTCGTTGTGGTTAGCTGTAAGATTCTGTCCAATGCTCCGCCCACAAGCCTACGTCACCCATGCTCCCATGACAATTTACCATAAATATTCAAAAATATGAGACAAAACTGTGCACAGCAACGTGACAAACCTGATGTGATGTGCAGCAGTTTCATTAGTGGGATGCACACTGTTGTATTGTGCTGTGATAACGCTCTGAAGGGGGAGCGACTTAACACGGAGAGCAAAGGGAGGGGGACTCAGTGTCAAAAAACGAAAGTGAAAATTATTATACATATTAATACACTGTTCTCAGCAAATATAACGCTTTCAAAAACATTCAAAACAATAAAATGGAACATGGCGATCTAAATATGTTATGTGTTAGCTGTAAATACCCCAAAGAAATAAGATACCTCCTCTTTAAAACTGAGCTGGAGAGAATTCTTTGGTGGAATTTGCTGTTTAACTGTCAGACTGCAGATATGATTAATATCTCTGTAATTACTGGGCCTATCCACATGAAAAAAAAAAAAAAAACTGGCATGGAGTAAATGGTAAATGGTCACATATTATATAGCGTTTTTCAACCTTCAAGGCTCAAAGCGCTTTACATCAAGGAACCACTCACCCATTCACACACACATGCATACACCAGTGTGCGCAGACACTGGGGGCGAGGTGGGTGGGTTAAGTGTCTTGCCCAAGGACACAACAACAGCGTTCATCTGTGGGAGCTGGAATCACACCGCCAACCTGTGGGTCAGTGGATCTGACCGCTCAACCAGTGATGTTTATACCAAGAGCACGATTCAAACTGCCAACTTTCGGATCAGAGGATAAACACTCTACCAACTGAGATACTGTCGCTACTGAACGTCTGTCAGTATAAATAAACAAAAGTTGATTTTTTTTTCACAAAAGCTTCAGAAAGAGGTGCAATATTCAATGTATTTAACAGGGAATGTAAAGAAATTAACTGCGCAAAAATACTGAAAATAGAACTATAAATTACACATTCATTTTTACATCCAAAATTCTAAAAGAGAAAATTTTTAATAATTTTTACATAATGTTTCTTATCAACCAGAGCCAAAACCACACAGTTCACCCACAGAGAAAACACACCGGGAAGCAACAGCACTATTGCGTAACAGGCTGAATGAATTAACCTTTATTTAATGCTTTGATGACAGATGCAGTGAAACAGTGAATCGCTCTTATTATCGCCAGATTCGACCTTAATCAGAGCCGAGGAGGAGGCGGGTCACTTCGGGAGAATGTTTTTAAACTGTGCTACCTTAAGGGCAGAGGGTCATCGAATACAGAGGAGCATAGAAGGGGGTTAAACGAGGATACGAGTAGGAACATCACGAAAACACATTTTGAAAAGCGATACACCGTTGAAGTAAATAGAGACGATAATTGATAATACTGAAACCAAACCAGAAAGCAGAATTATTCCCCAAAAAGTTTTCTGAATGTACACTATTGCTAAAAAATATGAACTACAAGAAATAAATAACAGAATGCAACACTTAAGTACTTAGTTTGTGTCTATAATGAGTCATCAGAGTTCATAATTCAAACTTCTACAGCTCAAATCTCATCTCGTACAGAAAAAAACAACATTTTCCCACTAATACAAAGAAAACTCCCCATGACTCTGAAAAATGATTGTTCCTCCTCTCATATATTGAACGATAAGTCGATATAGTAATTATCATGACAGGCGTAGATACAAGTTTATTTGAAAAAGCAATTGGAACAATGCACACACAAGAGGCAGGAGCGAAGGAGAGACTGCATATTTAGTTAAACTGAGGAAACAGCTCTAGTCTGAACCTAAACATCCTGGAGAAACGTGGATGGTTGGCTGGTCTTACAACAGCCAAACAAGGAACAGCCAACGGCTTTATGTTTTCTCAAGTGAACCTTGTAACTACCTTCTGTCATTTTTTGCCTTATTAACTACAGCAGGTTTACTCATATGTTTGGTTTTTTATTGTAATGCTTATCCTCATGCTTGCTATTATTATTTGAAAATGACAAAAAAATTTGTCACAAAAAAACCCCCAAAAAAACAATGCATCTCTGGGGAGGTGTTCCGGGCATTTCCCATCGGGAGGAGGCCATGGAGAAGATCAAGGAAACGCTGGAGGGACTATGACTCTCGGCTGGCCTGGGAACGCCTTGGGGTCCCACTGGAGGAGCTGGAGGAAGTGCCCGGGGTGAGGGAAGTCTGGGAGGCCTTGCTTAGACTGCTGCCCCTGCGACGGAAGAAAACGGATGGATGGAGAAAAAAAACAAAAAACTTGGGAAACATGAGGAGACATAAAGAGATGCGCTGTGGCCCTGACTGGTTTGGAACTGGACAATAGAGGGTGAAACTCCTCCGTCCTAACTTGAGACAGTCAAACCACAGTCGCTAATTTGTGTCACGTGTTTCTCAAATGCAGAAGACATCTCCTCTCAAAAACTCTCGGAACATTCAGAACAAAATATATAACTTATTTTACCTGAGATAAATATGAGTTTGGTGCTTCGATTGTTGATTCTGCAAAAATCTGCGCTGCTTCTCAGTCCTTTATGTTGTTCCTTTTTTTATGTGTGAGCAACCATGTTTGTTTTTGACACCAACGGACCACTCCTCTCTCTGATTGGA
Source organism: Periophthalmodon schlosseri (assembly GCA_000787095.1). Lineage (NCBI taxonomy): Eukaryota > Metazoa > Chordata > Actinopteri > Gobiiformes > Gobiidae > Periophthalmodon > Periophthalmodon schlosseri. The sequence continues at coordinate 12,797 of KN471058.1, forward strand.
TCATCAGTCAGTCATGGTCTCTGAAATCAGGGATACAGGATACAGCTTCCAGATCCACTCGTCTTTGTAAAATTTTGCCAAACAGTGTGTTTCTGGCTGGCGAGGTAAAGCTTTCACCTCAACAAGAGAGTGGTGACTCCTCTTTGGTACCACGCGCTCTCACTCCCACAGGATTGGCTGTAGGCCTGAGATTGACCAAAGTTTAGATCATGATCTAGACCTGTCACGATAACAAACTTTGAAGCACGATATATTGCTACAGAGAAATATAACGATAAAAGATCATATTGAAACTACTTCACACACTGACAAAATAACCATAAAGCAGGACAATCTCAGTAAACCATTTTGTAAATAGACAGATCGCAGAATGGAGCAATAATTAGCCATAACAGTGACTTATTCAAACCTCTACAGCTCAAATCTTATTGTAATACAACAGAAATAACAAAAATATATATAAATATTGAGTCCAAAAATATATTGTCCCAGCTTCATATATTGAATGATAAGTCGATATAGTAATTATCATGACAGACCTATCACGAGCTTCGGATTTTTGGCGCATCCCTCCTGGTAAGTCCTGACTTGCAGAATCCACATTGATGTGTGTATCACGGTGGAGTGGAGCTCAATATTATCAATGAGGGATCTCTCTCTGAAAAGCAAAATGTTCATTCAGTACTTGACATTTTTCCCATTCACAAAAGCACTATGCACTTTCTTCTGCTTTTGTCGTTCTTTATCTAGAATCAGAATCGTTTATTAATGACCACACAACAAGTTAGTGGAGTTTGTTTTTGGTACAGCAAGAAATGCTCACATCTTCAGTGTCAGTTATTGAACTCAAGGGGCAGACAACATACACACACAACACAACACAACACGCAATAGGTAAAAACGAAATAGTGTGTATTCCTGCGCAAATAAGTCATTAACTGCAGACATACGTTGGGTTGCGTCTGTCGAGTTCAGACCAAACACGGTCAAGCCTCATTTGGTGTCTGTGCATCTTAAATGTGGAATTCTTGAAACAAGGTCTAATATTTTAAAATCAAAATTAAAGGACGCATCTTTTTAATATTCCCTATGAATAATTAATGGCAAAGCAAAGCATGAATTTATATATTTATTGACTTGACTCTTAACCGTTTACCTGATCTTTTGTGTTAGTTATGTGTAAATTGCGTAAATTCATATTTTGCTAACAATGTGAACTTTTATGGTGCTCTACAAATAAAATTGATTGATTGGTTGCCATGTGATGCTTCACCTTTGTCCTCCGCTCAAACCACCTGTGATTGGTCCGATGGCTCTGACGTAGCACAAGAGCAGTTAGAAGATTTATTCCTTTGTGAACTCACACATCACGAGAACTCATCTTGATAATAGATATTGGGCAATCCCAGGCCAAGTAAATGATCCAGTGACTTGTTTCTGGACAGTGTGTCAGGCTGCAGTTCTGTGACCACTGCTTCTGTGACGGATATCTGTGGGTGAAGTCTGTAATGTTTATGTTCAGTGAATTAATATCCAAAGACATTGTATTTGTTTTTTGAAGTCGAATTAAAATCGTGATTGTATTGAACAAAATGACAAAATGGTAAATGGTCAGTACGATGGTTTGTATTTCTCTCTCTCTCTGGTTTGGTTTCCTCTGTTTCTGCTCCTCTGTGCTTCATTGACTCAGTGATATGTTTAGATGTCCCTTTGCTGTACACTGTCCTGAGGGGGGCAGCTAGTTTGTGCGTTGTGTTGCCAGGTCTGGTGTGTGTATGTGTGTGTGCGCTACATGTTTTCTGTTGAAATATTATGCTATTATGCGTAAATGTTATTTTTTCTTTTAAATTTGAACTGTTGTGCTTTCTTACGGTCCACACTCCTTTGCCGGCACTACAAAAGCACCAATCAGCTACTGTAATTTTGCTAATAGCAGTGCTGCTAATCTATCATTCCAAAATGTTTAACTGCCTATTGTTGCCAACCCAAGGAATTAGGCACACAATCTAAGCATTCTCTGTGAAAATGAAAGTAATAGTAGTAGTAGTAGCAGTAGTAGTAGTAGTAATAGTAGCAGTGTCTGTATCTAGTGGCAAGAGGTACATTAGTGGAGAGCTGTTGGCCTTGACTGGGGATGTTGTTGGACGGTGGAAGGAATACTTTGAGGATCTCTTCAGTCCCACCGTCACGTCTTTAGAGGAGGAAGCAGAGACTGAGGACTCGGAGGTGGACTCATCCATCACCCTGGCTGAAGTCACTGAGGTGGTTAAAGCTCGTCAGTGGCTCCTGGTGGATGAGATCCGTCCTGAGTATCTTAAGTCTCTGGATGTTGTGGGGCTGTCTTGGTTGACACGTCTCTGCAACATCGCGTGACAGTTGGGGAGAGTGCGGCTGGAATGCCAGACCGGGGTGGTGGTCCCTCTGTTTAAGAAGGGGCCCTGTGCTAAAGGCTGTTCAGTCCCTGTATGACCGGAGCAGAAGCTGTGTTCGCATTGCCGGCAGTAAGTCAGACCTGTTCCCGGTGCATGTTGGACTCCACCAGGGCTGCCCTTTGTCACTGGTTCTGTTCATTGTATTTATTGACAGAATTTCTAGGTGCAGTCAGGGGCCGGAGGGGGCCCGGTCCGGGGACCACAGGATCTCATCTCTGCTGTTTGCAGATAATGTTGTCCTGATGGCTTCATCGAATCAGGACCTGCAACATTCATTGGGGTGGTTTGCAGCCAAGTGTGAAGTGGCTGGAATGAAAATCAGCTCCTCTAAATCTGAGGCCACGGTTCTTGACCGGAAAAAGATGGCTTACTCTGTCCGGGTGGGTGGAGAGTCCCTGCCTCAAGTGGAGGAATAACGAGGGAAGGATGGAGCATGAGACTGACAGGCAGATCGGCAAAAATCCTCATCAAAAACACACCTGGAGTTGTGTTTTGTCTCATTCATACATGTTTGAGTAACCCTTTATTATTAGTCTGTCTATATCTCCAAAGCTCAAAATGCTCTGTTGCACCTTGTGATGTCATGAAGCGGTAGTTTTCACATTGACAGCTACCTTTTACCATTTGTTTAGTAAAGACTGGAAATTCCATGGCTGAAAGTATCCAAATTATTCTAGTAAAGCTATATGGAGTTCAAAAGCACAGTGGAGCACTTCTTATATTACCACATGACATCACAAAGTGGAAGTGGAGTGTTTTCTGTATGAGAGAAGAACGTGTGTGTTAAACGTGTGAATGAAACAAAACACAACTCCGGGTATGATTTTGATGAGGAAACAACATCATAACAGATCAGAAAATAATGTAATATGTAATATAAATGATATAGTGCTAGTAGCAGTAGCGGTTCTGTAATACAACCCACTTAGAGTTATTGTGTAAACATACTCCCTCAAATCAGTATTTCAGTGCCTGTCCTGTTCCTATCTGTAAGACATGTGCATAGAAGCGTGTTTACAGCCTCTGATTGGTCCTGACAGGTTTGCCTCAGTATTCACTAAACACACTCAGCCCATTCACAGAGCAGAGGTTGTGTGTTGAGGATTTGGTTATCGCTAATGTATGCTAAGTTCCACAGACTGCAGCGGAGTACAAACAGAAAAATGAATGCTCCTTGCAGTTGTTTGTAAGGTAATGCTGAAGGATAAATATTATGCAAAATCAGAGGAGACAAAATTTCCACGAGTCGAGACACGGCACAAGATTGGTTTCATGAAAAGGAAACAGGATGAGATTTTGGCATAATTTAAAATGAATAAATAAATTGTGTGGTTCAGTTCAGAAATTTGGCTTCTCATTTTCACATTTATTTGAGTTAATACTTTTGCTGTCACTGTAGCACTGCTTTTTAAAACCACAGCTTTCCAAGAGGTGTTACTCAGCAAAGTTAACCCAAATGTAAACACATGGGGGAAAATTTGTGCACAATTTTCATCCCCAGTTCCATCACCATAAACATACCTGGAATTGTAATTAAACTAGGTAATGAGGAAAATGTCCGGACATGTTAATGTACGCATGGAATAGTAATGAACTTGATTTGATGGCAGAAATGCTTAAAACGAGTCTGGCCATGATTTATGAACTTAAAAACAGCGCAGGATTTCTACCTGTGATGCAACAATCCTGTAAAATTTCAAATCGCATGTTTGTTGAGGCTCAGAGGCAAAGGACTTTTTACAGAGGATGTTGATGAGGGAAACATTTTCTAATGGTTAAAAACCTCAAAAAGTAAATGTTGCAAAATATTAGTCTACAGTTATTCGAGTCATTTCCTGCACCACCACAATCCTAACATTTCACCTTGTGTTGGACTTTCCCTTTAAGAGCACTTCTCAGCCAACTCCCCGTGTCCCACTGGCAGAGTTCATTTCTCACGAGGCATTAGTCCCACTCATTACACCAGACAAACAGCACCCAAGGGACCTGCACCCGGCACTGTGGACCATGTACCAGCTGATGTACGCACTGGAGCACTTCTGTTCTCTATAAATATCGCTCATAATGTGTCTTTCCGTAGCTGTAACGACATCATTTAAACCAAGGTTGTGTGTATAGGTGCATTTTCATAAATACTGAATATATCAACTGTGTTTTGGCATTTCATATATAAGAATGGCGTTCAGGTTTTTAAACAGTTACAAAGAGAATGTTTTATCTCACACCAGGGTTATATTCACGTTAATTATGGTAATAATTAACATGAATGTAACATTAGTCTAGAGTTTATTAAAAAGTGCTACGAGTAGGGCTGGTGATATGTCAAGATAACGATTCACTTTTTTCTCCTGCTGATCGAAAGTACATAGATTTTATGTACTTTTTAATGATACCTTTCATGAGCATAAACAGTATAGACTACAAAATCACAACTTAAAGAGGGGGTATTACACTTCAATTAATTGCTAACACAACATATTTAGATCACCATGTTACCTTTTATTGTTCTGAAAATGATATATTCACTAAAAGCACTGTCTTAACATGTTTACTTAGTTTCATTTTTGACACTTTGAGTCCTCCTTCCCTTTGCTCTCTATGCTAAGTCACCCTCCTTCAGAGTGCCATCACAACGCAATCAGCGCACATCCTGCTAATGAAACTACTGCATATGTGGATGACATTTAAAACCTCTTCAGGCATGTTTTGGATGAGGAAACATTATAACATGGTAGAAAGCTCCAAAAAGTACATTTTGCTTCATACCGACTCTGTAAATAACAAATTATGCTTCCCATTCTAATGCCATTTTAGACCTGGAATAGTCCTGTAGAGACCTGGTTTGAACCTGGTGGTAGTTTGAAAGCAAAATATGTACTTATGTGGTTTGAGAAGCACTGCATTAGTCCTAAAAAGCACAATTTCACACTCAGTGTCCAAGGGCAGCTCCAGACATTTTTCCAGGAGTAGCTAAGGCGGCGCTAAGGCCTTCCATGGAAGTGACTGCATAACGTAGCTTTTTAAATGGGCTCTAACATTTTTTTATACAGTTAAATGTGTTTTCTTCCAGTACAGATATATAACAGCTTTTAGGGTTAAAACGAGACCGCTGTGCTTTGCCTGCATCGAATGAGAGTGTTTTTATTGTCATGCCGGTGTGCTGGTAGCATGCTTGTTGTTGCTAGCATTATCGTGATGGCAAAACTCCACTGTGGTGTCTGAAAGTTGCAAAAAGCGCTTATAAACTCATCGCCGTGAATAATTAAGATGTTATGAATGGGTTATAAAAAAATAAGGAATAACTTTGGACCACTGCAAATGATTTAAAATGTACTAGTTCTGTTTTTCATGTTTTAAGACAGTAAAAATCAGATATGTGTTGTACTTTAATGCAAATCAGGGCGTGACTGTTGTGTCTGTATTGTGACGTCAACAGGGCTGTGTATTTTTAGTGTCTTCTTTGGGCAGTAGTCAGAGCGATAAGAAAGTAATACCGGATAATAGCCAATCAAAGGTTCGTATCCAGCGCAGATGTTACCGTCCCCGTCCCCGGCCCCCCTCACTCACACGCTACACCATTAGACCTGTGTTTTCTGAAACAGGAACTTGTAGTGGTGTTGATTGCGTTCACACTGCACTGTGTGAACAGGCTAAGTCACTGGAATAAACATCAAGATATAAGTGAGAAGAAAAGGTTATGTCCCGCCAAAAAAAAAAAACTCCAGTCAATCAACAGCTCTGAGGCACTAACAAGTTTGAGTCAGAGTGAAATTAATTTGATTTTGTGTTTTTATAGTTCTGTACCCGATTTTTTCCCATGTCTTGCAGACGCCAGTACAGACATTTTGTATACGCAGCTCTTGAGGTCAAAGTAAGTCCACTGTGTGATGTCTGTGTCTAATTAGAAAATATTTTATTGTCCGATAATCAGGAAGTGCACATTAGCATGCTACTTGCTGTTAGCTTTACCATCACAGCAAACGTGTGCTCTACTCAAATGAAAAGAACTTATAAACTCATCATGGTGACTAATTAGGATGTTCAGAATGCATAAGGTAAGGGAGGAATAACTTTGGACCACTGCAAAACTTTTAAAATGAACACGTTTTAAGTAAATATCAGGCGCCTTTAATAACTCAACCATTCAGCCAATAACCAACCAGTTGACAATTCCTGCAGGATATTGGGTTGATTGAGTCTGTAAAAAGCATAAAAGATTGAAAAAATAATAATAATAGTAATGAAACATGCATTAAAGCGTCATTATGTAATGACTGTCAATCTGCACCATCGGCCCCTCCGAACATTACCAGTACTTTTCTGTTGGAGGGTCTGCCACCTGCTTGTCTCCATGGAGATGTTTTGTTTTGCCTGGAATGTTCCACAGTATGGTATTAAACATTTCCTTCTTGCATGTATTCAGTTACAAGTGTAAATTTCTGTGATAACATGCATTGTTGCTGTGAGTGACTCTGCACAGATCTGACTTGTAACTTGGTCTAGTGGTTTACCTGTGTGTCTTCAAGTTTAATGCCATACTGTGGAACATTCTGGGCAAAAGAAAAAGTTATCTGAGGAGACAGGCACATGGCAGACCCTCAACTAAATGTTACACAGTACACCTTTAAAAACAGTATAGCAGTGTACTTATACAATCTATCTTCATCTTAAAGTCCTCCTGGGATCAGAGAATTTTAAAAATGAATGTTGCCTGCAGCTCAGTCACAGACTCAGCAATGAAAACCAACCTCTTTGTTAATAAAAACACACATTTTTTGATTAGCCTAGCAAATTGTATTATATGGTCAACTAAATCAAATCTAAAAAAGAATTTATGAACAAAATCTTGAACAAAACTGAACCATATATTTATCAACAGAGCTGAACTAACACTGGCAACAAAGACAATATTTGACCCGTAGTAATGCCCGACTCTGTGTAATAGCCTGTGTGATTAACTGCAGTGCATTCTGGGAGTTCAGCAGACGTTTTTATAGTGCGAGGCCATTAGCTGCTCACTGGAGAGTTTTAACAATGCTTTTTATGTCGCCAGATGGGACCGGCCAGGTACTTTGGCACTGCCTCAGATAGGATTCAACAACTTTGAGATATTAATACTTTTATGTATTTCAGAAGTGGTAGTAAAACAGTAAAAGTACACGATTAGAGCAATTTTTACCCACTTTTCAACATCAGAGAGGAGATATAGCTTTCAACTATTTTAGATACCAGGGCTTCCAGAGCGTGCTGTTTTGGTGATTAATAATAGTGAAGTGAACTTTAAGTAAGACCTGGTATGCTTTTTGTCAGTATGTAGTACTAAAGAAGACATTTTGACCAGAAAGCACTTTTGTTTGCTGTAGTTATAATCTATGACACCCGCAAATTATGTTGTTATATTTTGGACATTTATGTTGTTGTTTTTATCATTGATTTTGTATTAAGAAGAACATCAGTTTGACAATATACACAGGCAACTACTCAGGTTAACATGTTCATTTTTTTTTTTTTTTTGGAAAAATTACAACAAACCACCCACCTACCCATTCACTCACCCACTTTCGCTTCCCTCCACCCTCCCCCCACCCAGCCACCAACCAGAACTCTTACAATGATGCAGGGAATTAAACCTCATCTGAGCAGAACACTTTTAATATCATCTGCCTGTTGTGTCCACAGTTCAATAGTCCATTGAGAAGCATTGTTAACCTTAGCTGAAGATAGTTCAAGATATGCAATGTCCAAAAAGCAATGAAGCCAATGACTGAGGGATATATCGTTAGGTTTCCATCTCTAGGCTATCATTTTTTTGGCCGCAGTAAGGCCTGCTAGCCAGATTTTTTGAGTCCCTTCCTGAAAGAAAATTTGGGTGTCGTCATTCAAAAGATGTACAATAGGTTCGAAGGGTAAAGACACTCTGGTTAACCCAACCACACAATCACTTACTTTACTCCATAGTTGTTGAAACCCCTAGCACTCCTAAACAACATGGAGAAAAGAGCCCATGGTCCAAGGGGCACAGAACAAGCAAGAATCAGGTGCCAACCCTGTCTTATGCCTTATAACAGGTGTTAAATATGCTCTATGGCAATATTCTAAATGAATATAACAAAGGTTAGACATTTTGGAGGCCCTTTCAACATTATGCCAAATGGTTTCCCAGTTTGGTTTAAAGGTGTTGGTTGACATTTTTTCCTCCCATACTTTCATTCCCGCTGATGGTGCTACACTTTGAGACAATAATTGATCATATATAAATGACACAGTCCTTTTGGGGGCATTCTGTAACATCTTAGAGATTGGGTGGTCGCTTAGCTCTGATGCCCAGGGAACACCATAGGCCCTACATGTAGATGGCCATTTATATTGTTATATTTAGGACCTGATTCTCCACTGCCCCTTTACAGTACATCGCCGTAAATGTCATCACAACAAATACTGTCAGACCTTATGGAAAGCTACAGATCACAGTCAAAGCAGATTTTTTTTTCCTTTGTGCCGAAATGGCTACACAATGCTGCTGAATCCTATGTGTATCACCAATTACAAAAGTATGTACGTCACAGTGGGCGTGTACCGGTGGAGGTGAAAACACGGGGAGTAGATCGGAGCAATGACGTCTTGAATACAGGAGAATAAAGATCACGCAAACATGCATGAATCACACTAAATACAACTTTGTGAGGGTAAATGGCTCAAACAACGCATATATCATGGTTAAAATCTCTAAAAAGTTGATTTTGCAGAGTAGGTTTGCTTTAAATTACAACAGAAAAGAAAAATAAAATCTGTCAACTGGACAAAACGTTGTAGGTGTGAAGACGTTTCGCTGCTCATCCAAGCCGCTTCTTCAGTTCTGAAAGAAAACAAAGAACAATAGGGCTAGGATGCTAATAGGTGTGAAATCACTCATTAGGGACTTGAATGACTATGCTAAGTAGGACTCAGGGTAGCACAATAGACCTAGCCTACAAACAGAAACTGTAGACAATAGGTGTTTTGAGTTTCATTGTAGTTAGCTCCTCCCTTCAGACAGATATACGGCAGCGTCCAGCAGTAATCTGACCAGAACTGAAGAAGCAGCTTGAATGAGCAGCCAAACGTCTTCACTCCTACAACGTTTTGTCCAGTTGACAGATTTTATTTTTCTTTTGCGATGGATCAGACCTGGACGACTGAGGGATTACAAAGATATTTAAATTACAACATTTTACAATTTGTGTATTGTAAAAATGTGTTCAAAAACATGAATGGGCTGTAATATGGACAATGTCAAGGTAACCAGAAAAGAAGGCGAACATCCACATTTTATCTTGTTTGTAGGAACTTATTTAAATAAACAAATCTGATTATACGGCTGTGTTTGAGCCTGGCTGGAGGTGCGATGAAGAGAGTGGTGACCAGATATTTCCCTCTGTATAAAAAAGAGCGATATCATTCTGAGCCTGCAGGCAAGTGTTTTTTTCATAGTTGTATGTACATGGTTTACAGCGTTCAAAGGATGTAGGATAAAGGAGAAAAAATGTTTTTCCTGTCCTAAATATTAAATAGGGAATGGGGGATTACAGGGACATAGTTTTTGGTACAGTTATAAATGAAAATGCATTATGGCAACTGCTGATGAAAAAAGACACACAAAGAACAGCAGTTGATAACATCTCCATGGAAACGAGCAGGCGGCAAAAAAGTTACATAGTGCACTGTTAAAACTTTCAACACAATTTCAAAATGTCAAATTATTATTCCAACAGTTTCAAACAAGCCAGGTCAATACTTTTCAGCTTGTTGCACAGTTTTCTGTATTTTCTGACTTCCTGAAGCTTGTTGACCTCCTTTTGACATCACGTATCTGCTGTACCTCCATAAGCCACACGCCTCAGAGCTGAAGGCTTCAGGCTCCGTGACACTAGAATACGTGGCTTTAGTTCACACAGTGTTACAGACGCCCCACAGTCCTCACTATCAGAGAACAGGCTGAGACAAGGCAAACTTTGCATTTGACTTTTACACAATACAGTTCTAAGTTTTTACACCACGGAGCACTGCAGTGTTTAAGTCTAAAATAATTATAATAAACAGCTGAACAAGATTAGAACTAGACTAGAGTCGATATAATGGAATCAGGTCTATACATTGATGTAATAAGATTATTTACTGGTCATAGTAGGTCCTGAAAGTGTTTGAAATTTTATTACGTACATAACACATTTGGAAGTTCATTTTGATTTAAGGAAATAAATGCTGTTTTCAGTCTCGGCACTGGTATCGGTTGATATTGGGTATCGGCAGATGATTTGTGAAATGCTGATGTAGTTAATGAGAAAAGACGTCATAAGGTTTGCGGGTGAATTTGTTATTCATAAATACATAAATATAACATACATAAATTAATGGAGTAATCAAAGTTCTATATAATACGTTATATGTAATAGATACTTAAAGTGGAACTAAACTCTAAATCCAAGTGTATATGGTGTTTTAATAGCATAATCTACTGTTCCTAGCCAGTTTTTGGCAACTTTAGTGCAAACTAGGTACACGTTCAGCTTTCTGGTCAAAAACGCCTGAATCTAAGTCTGTGCTGCCTTCAGTCGCCTCCACAATTTCCATTAATTGGTGATATCACACTCTACTGATTACAAACACCCAGCTGCAGGGGCGGAGTGTGATCGTTGTTAGACCAATCACACTGTTCCTTATAGCTCCAGACCCCGTCCCTCCTCCCCTCTCATCATTTTCTTCTTCCTCCAGGCACCGCCCAGTTTATCAGCTCTATTTGAAATGTGGTTGTGGGCGGAGTTGAGGCGTTTAGTCTCACTTTGAAGCGATAGTATGAAAATCAGTGTCGGAATGGAAGAGGCTGGATCAGTGCATTGCTACTGAAATAAACTAACGACTACTGCTAATTAAGTTTGCACTCAAACCAATATTACAGAACTCAGAACCAGAGGCTGTGCCACGATAGTAACTAACTCCATTCAAACTGGGCTTTTGGGACCGTGCCTTAAACATGTAGAGCATGTAGCATCATGTACTGCTGTTTGTTTACATGTGGCTGTAGTGGAGAAAATAAGCTCAGTGACATGAAATATCTGTAATATAGTGAGGCAGATATGAGTCCTGCTGTGATATGCTCCTCTGTCAGGTTTTGGATTAGAAGTCCTATATTACACAAAATTGTCTCTTAGCCATATTAGAATATTGTCATTTCCTCAAAAACATACCTGGAGTTGTGTTTTGTTCACACATGTTTTAGTCATCCTTTATTATTTGTCTACATCTTCAAAGATCAAAATGCTCTGTTCTACCTTGTGATTTAATGTAGTGGTATTTTTCAACAGCTCCTTTTACCTTTAGTTCAGTGGAGATTGGCAATTCCAAGGCTGAAATGATTCTAGTGAAGGTGTATGGAGTTTAAAACACAGTGAAGCACTTCCTATCACCGCATGACATCACAAGGCGGAACAGAGTGTTTTCTGTTTGAGAGAAGAACTCAGCCTAAATCTGCAGGGTTTGTGTGCTCAACATGTGTGAATGAAACAAAACCCAAATCCAGGTCTGTTTGTGACGAGAAAACAACATTAGAACGTAGATCAGAAAATAGCGTAATATGAGCCCTTTAAACATCAGCGTGGAGCAGTGAGATCAGGCAGCTTCAAAACTACCCACAGTCCTCACGTGTGCAACAAAACTAGAGCAGCACTGGACAGCCAAAAACAAAACAAAACAACAACAGTAAATATAGCATATTAACTTCAAATAACAGATACCCAAGGACTTCCAAAGAGCCCCATTCCACATGTTTGGAACCTCTTTATTCCTTTATGTAAATTGTTTAGAGACGGTCTCTCACAGGTGACACGCTCCACAGTCTCACTCCTCACTCCTCGCCCGCGGCTGCCTTGTTTATCATAGAGGGAGCTCTGTTCAAAGGGGCTAGCGAGGCCGGGGGCTACGCAGAGGGCATGAATTATGGATGAAAAGTGTCCCAGCAGAATAATGCGCTGCTGATTTGTCCCACACCAGACTGAGCGGCGGACGAGATGTTTCTGTCCGTTCTGGTTTGTATGGAATGCCGTGATGGGAAAATTTGACGTGGAATTGCAGTATGTGTGAAATTGAACCAGGAGATTTGAACAGAAAGCAAATATAGTATTGAATAGTATATCGAATGTATTTCAATGAATGTATTGTGTTGGGAAATTAATGTCTGACTAGTGTTGTCATGATACTAACATTTCAAACTGGATTTTGATGCTAAGGAATAGACTCAATATGCAATACTGATTCTTTCTTTAGACAGTAGAATGTGATTTTCAGCATTAAATGGTAGTAGTTTCTTTTCTATTCCCATGTGGCTTTATATCTGTGTAATCCCTCAGTCATCCAGTAGGTTCCATAGTGGTCCATGGGCGTGTACTAGTCTATGTGTCTTATACTTGTTCTGATACAGCTCAAGATCATTCTAAAACTGTTGAGGAAAGGTTCATTTCTGTTAGTATCTGATTTTCAAAAACCCTACATCTGACACATAGAAGTACGCGCGTTTCCTTGAGAAGCTATATCAACTTTTTTTGCCCTAGCACTTAATTACTATACCATTTAAAGGTGCGCCATGTAACTTTTCTGGAAGAAGCGGCTTGGATATGCAGCGAAACGTCTTCATTCCTACAACTTTTTGACCAGTTGACAGACTTAATATTTTTCTTTTACTATGATCATATCTGGACAACTGAGGGATTACACAGACATTTTCTGGGGGAGGGTTCACTTCCTGCTTGTCGTCATGGAAAGGTTAATCCTGATGTTTCTTAGTATGGCATTCGAGGAGACAAGCTGTGGAATATTATAGCCAATGGCGCAACTTTTTCATGGAAACAAGTAGGAGGCCAGATCACGTTTGTGGAGATACAAGCCCGTTCAGAGTAAGGATGCATGTTTTTCAGTGCAATTTGGTTAAAATGTGACATACTGTTGCTTTAAATCTAATGATAGCTGGACAATCTGCTCCAGAAGCATCACAGGCCACAACAGATACAGTTTTGTTTTTTTTGTTGTTTTTTTTAGCCCCACAAATTCTACTTAAATGCGTGAACTTTAGTAAATGGAGCTGTAAGTTAGATATTAGTGCTTAATATGTGTTAGCAAAAGAGATATAAACAACAACCAATTGTCAAAATGTCAAAATTCATGTTTTTATTTTTCTGTCTCATTAAAATGAATGAATGGGATGTTTATATTGGTACTGTACACAACTATTCTAAACACGTCACTCCTGGAAGGGCCTATTACACTTGCAGTGTATAGGATGTAAATATAAAGTAGCCCCCATCCTTGCCTTACAGTAACAGATCTGTGTATTCCTATGGGGCTCTCTGTGGGTGTACACAACTATTCTAAACACATCACTCCTGGAAGGGCCTATTAGACTTGCAGTGTATAGGATGTAAATATAAAGTAGCCCCCATCCTTGCCTTACAGTAACAGATCTGTGTATTCCTATGGGGCTCTCTGTGGGGGACATACTGTTATTTTTCTCTCTGGTTCTGACCTGACAGGCTGCATTTCCCTGACAGCACATGTGATTACAGTCTTACAGAGGGGAGAGGGGAGACTGTGCTCCCCACTGGGTATAGATGCTACACACTGTCATTTTTTGTTACTACATTTATGTACACGTATGAAAGATTAGCAGTTATGTATTTCCAGTAAGGAGATGTAAAATTACATGTAGTTATTCATACACAAGGGGAACATGATAACCCCATTCGAATCTGGAGGAAAATCAGATAGCATTTTTTTTTTCTCTGACAATCATTGTGAGGTACAGGTTTACTGTACACATTTGAAACAGGTAACAATGAGATTTCCAATTTATGTTTTAAAAAAAAAAGGTTTACTGTACACATTTGAAACAGGTTCAGGAGCTTTAATATTCGAGAGAAGACTGAAAATGAACTGCTAAACTAATACAAGAATGGCATGCATTTCAGAGTGTGGAGAGGCGTACAGGATATTGTGTTGTTTGCAAAGAGCATTCATGTGTCATTTCACAATTGCAAACTGTGATTTCGATGGGATTGAGAGTTAACTGTGCAGCCCTCGAAACCATCTCAGTGTAAGTTCTAACCAACTTTTTTATCTCCATGGAGACATTATTACTGCCTGCAACACACAGTGTGCAATAAACCAATTTTACATAATTATAGTAGTTCATGTTTTTTTGGTTTTTTTGAGAATACATTGAAAAAGATGTATTCTTACTGTGGTTGAATACATGTTTTTGTTCTGGTGGTTCCATCTGTCTGTCTAAATGAAGATAGTTAAAGTGAAACTAAAAACTAAGTCCACATTTTTTCACTACTGTGATGTTTATAATATAAATCTGCAGCTTTCTGGTCAAAAACACCTAAATCTAGCGACTGGTTTATATTCTAGCGTCAGGCCCCCTCAGCTGAGAGCCAACATCCTGACGCAGATCTGAACCATACAGGCGTCTGTAGAGCTAATCAGGGTCCACGCATGTCATGAGAATCCAAACTATTTCATTTGCATTAATTATTTCTTATTTATTTACTGAAACAATAAACAATCACATTATGCTCATGTGCAAACATTTCTGTGACAAACTTTAGCTGTTCTGAGCTGTTTTAAATCAGGTGTCCCTATAGTCCATGTCGATCACCAATAACAGCCCTTGCGTTCACCGGAAATTCAACACGCAGTAACTTTTCAGCCGAGGTGCACGTACACAGCACATACACGGCACAGCAAACACTGCAAGCTTTCTGATTGGCTTTCATGTGCGTCAGGGAGGTATGCAGCACATCCGCGTAGATAAACCAGCCTTAAGTGTGTTCAGGCTTGAGTGGCCGCTGAGATTTCCAAGAGCTGGTGACATCACACAGAACTGCCAGGTTTTTCTGATTACAAACACCTGGCTGCAGGGTGGAGATACCTGTTTGACCAATCGCACTGTTCATCATACCTCCAGACCCCTTGGCTCCTTCACTCTCTTTTTTTAGTCCACATGTACTGCCCAGTTTAGCAGCTTTATTTGAATTGTGGTTATGGGCGGAGTTTAGGTGTTTTTAGTCCCACTTTAAAATGATTGCAATACTGTGGAACATTCCAGGGAAAGCAATAACATCTCAACAAAAAGCAGGTTGTGTACAGTCTACCAGAAACGTTACATATTGCACCTTTAAAAGCAGCTGGTTTGAAGTAACAGCAACATTTTTCCAAAATGAGTATTAAATTGTCAGCAAAGCAAAGTTACTGTAGGTGTTTATTAAGTGTAAGTTTTAATTTATCAGCACATAAGCATTTTGAACATAGTCCCTGCATATATATCTTTGATTACAACCCACATCAGGCAATAATACTAATACATTTCAAGTGGGATTAAACAGCTAAACTACCTCAAACCACTTTGCAAATAGAGCTGCTAACTTGGGCAGTACCTGGAGGACTAAAGAAAAGAGTGAGGGGGAGAAGGGGCGGGGTCTGGACATATAAGGAACGGTCTGATTGGTCTAACAGGTATCCACGCTTCAAACTCTGCCCCTGATCACAGCCAGGTGTTTGTAACCAGAAACACCTGGCTGTAATCAGGGAAGTCTTACGTGATGTCACCAACTACTTGAAATCGCATCTAGTACACACTCTTCCAGAAAAGTTACATAGTTACAAAGTTACTATATCTCCATCCTCAGACCCAAAGCAAAACAAAGAGAATAAAGAAAACAACAGGGCTAGCTAGGATGCTAATAGGTGTGAAACCACTCATTAGTGGCTTGAATGACTATGTTAAGTAGTCAATAGACCTAGCCTACAAACAGAAACGGTTAACAATAGTTTTTTTGAGTTTCAGTGTAGCTAGCTCCTCCCTTCAGACAGATATAAGGCAGTTTTCACCAGCAGCTAAACATCTTCACTCTTACAACGTTTTGTCCAGTTGACAGATTTTTATTTTTCTTTTGAAGCGAAGCAAACATATAACATTATTTCTCTCCGTCCTCACCCCCCCTCCCTCTCTGTCTCTTTCAGCCTGAAGAACCAGATTTGTGTCCAGTGAGCAGCGTCCGGCTCCAAACCACCAACACTTTTAGGATTGATGTCAAAAACAGGCTGCCCTGGTCCAGCTTGTCCCGCCTCCTCCTGCCTCCTCGCTCTCCTCAACGCCACCCACGATTCGCTATCTCTCTCCTCATTCAGTCACTCTGTGTTTGAACAAGAACAAAAATCAAGACTTTTTTTTTAATACACCATTGTTGCCCCCGGTGTCCTAAATCTATATGTTGGATTTTTCAACACAAACTTTCAGACAGTCAACCAACCTTCTAAATGCATGGACTCCATTCAACGCTCTTCACAAGATGCTTACTGTCTATGGGACTTCTAACTGGGTATATGAGGGTAGCTTTATAACTAATTTTGTGTTTACTTGAATAAACATATTAAATGTGTTGTTCATTTCTATGAGAAATACATTGTCTTTTGACGTGAGATGTGCATGTTTCAGTTTGAAGCTATGTACGTGCTTAATTTTCATTTCAAAACTTGTGTGTGTTTTTTATTGGGTGCCACTTGGTCATAAAAATGGATATTGCAAAAATACTTTTCAAAGGATGTAAATAATAAGGCTAGCCAAGCAGGTATATTCATTTAGTTTATAAATAAAAAAAATATATATATCTATATATATAACAAAATGTAACTCTTGTGAATCATATATAATTTTTGGTCAGTCGAGTAAGTTGGACAAAAAACATAATATATTTCATTCCTTTCGCCTCAAAGAATTTAAATAAAAATATAAAAAATCTTGAAATGAAAACTCTAGTGTGGACATAGCCTCAGTGATGGCAATAATGACACTGCTTGGACCATGCTGTACAATGGCTTGTAGCTATAATAATATATGTGGGTAGATTTATGTGTTACCTCATTACTCTTATAGTTATAAATACAATACAACATTTCGCCATGTAGTCTTATCAGTCTACTGTTCATGGTATTCATATAGGAAAGGAAATGGGAAATAATACAAAAAAAATAATAATAAAGACAGACAAGTTTTGAGTTCCTTTAAAGACTGGAGGTCCAAAGATGGAGCCCTGTGGTACACCGTTTTCTTTAAAGTAGAACTAAACACTAAATCAACTTGTTTTACTACTAAACGGTGTATACGGTAATGAAAACCAGTTATATTTGCAGCTTTGTGGTTAAAAACTGTTAAAAACTGAGTGTGTGCTGCCTCCTGTGGCCACTGCAATTTCTAGTACTACATGACATCACACAGGACTGCCTTGATTAAAGTCAGGTGTTTCGGATTACAAACTCCTGGCTGCAGGGGCGGAGTTTGAAGTGTGGATACCTGTTAGACCAATCACACGGTTTCTTATACCTCCAGACCCCGCCCCCTTCTCTCCCCTCACTCTCCCCTTTAGTCCTTCAGATACTGCCAAGTTTAGCAGCTCTATTTGAAATGTGTTTGTGGCGCAAGTTTAGGTGTTTAGTCCCACTTTCAACTGAAAACAATGTTCTGGAACTGAAAATACACATTTACATTACCAAATTCTTACATATTTACTTGGAAATTGTTGTTTTGTGTTATTAACGAAAGAGTGATGAGGTTTGCTACGTACGGAAGAGGTATTTTAAATAGAATTTTCTAAAGCTTCTATATTTTACCGATGTGCACAGCCTGTAAATGGTCAGTATTATAGATTATGAATAGGGTATATTGTTTTGTTTGGTCCTCATCTCAGGGAGGTGCTGGAAAACATTCATTCCACTGTAGAGCCTTTAAAATAGATTAGAAGAGATAAAATTTATTAAAGGTTAGTTACCATAAAGAAGTATTGTTCATGTGGAGTGTATATATACACGTCATTAAGCATAATGTTGTAGCATTCTTGTTACATGTGGAAATATTAAAAGCACTGAATTTAATGAATAAAATATTATGGGGAATTGTTTGATAGATTAACAGATTGTTTGGTTAATTTTAATGCTTTGCAACATAAAGTGATCAGCCATGACAAGACCACATGATGATGTTACAGAAACTTTTTTTTTTTTTTTTTTTTTTTTTTACATTCTACTGTGTACAAGAGATTAATTTTTACCTTCACTGTGGTATTGAAATTGATATTGAGTATTTCCCTAGTACTGAGTTTGAAATTTTGGTATAGTGACAACTCCACAGTCAGGTGAAGTAAATAGAGCAGGTGTAGTCCTGGGATAGACCTGGGTTATTCCTGGTTTTGTTCAGGTTTAGTTTTGTCTGTGTCCCTGTCGTCAATGGTCGGTATCTATCCAATGTGCTGAAGACCTGGTTCAAACCTGGGTCAGCACTGGTTCATTTCTGGTTTAGAGCAGCTCTTGCAGGGTGTTCGATCTCCAGTGGTCACTATTAGAGATGGTCAAGGTGTTTATAAAGTCATACCTGATCATTTTGTATTAGGCCTATACATATTGTTCGCTGCTTTCATGTTTATCTCATTTTTAAGTAAAGTTGTTTGCTGCAAAGTTCTAAAAAATTTTGGGTAAAAAATGTCCAACTTGATTCTTGGGTCTTGTATCAGAACAAAAAAAAACACATTGAAACATTAACACCTTTACATTGTTTATTGGCTGATGTCAGTGCCGCCGGAAGACGACGCCCATTTCTAAAGATGTGTTTTTTACAGAATAATTCAAAGTGCACGAAATGAACTGTCAAAAAATGACTTCACCAAATCTCATCTGGACAATTCGTTATCTTCAGCCCCTCATGCTCTGGGTCATGTGATCTTTGTGTCTCAGAAAAAATAAAAATATGACACAGTAATGTCTCAATTGTTTTGTATTAAAGGACACAAATGATGCATTCTTGTGGCTTTGATTCCCTTCTAAACATGCTTTTGGTCACCTTGGGATAACTATTTCATATTTCATCATTTAAAATAATACAAATTTTGAAAACACACTTTATAAACTTCAGCTCCGTTTTCAATGAGGCATTTGGGCGTTGGAGCTCCCACGGAGGTCACCAACGGGAATGACCAATTAGAAAATAAATGAAGTCCTTATCCCCTGTGAATGCTATGCTAATAGATGTGAACACAATTTGAATGTAGAATGAGTCCAGTGATGGTTTATGGGCTTAAAAACTGCATAGGAGAAGTCTAGAGTTTTATCTGTGACGCAATAAACGCACAAAATGTGAACAGTGCTTTGAGTGCTCAGAGTAGACGACTTTGGATTCATGTATTTATGAAACAAGCGTGAATGAACCAAAAGCAGGGACAACAATATAAGATGGTTAAAAGCTCGAAAAAGTAAATAGTGCATATGTTCTTCTTACAGAATACCAAATCCAAATGAGCGTCGATCAGACTGGACTGGGCGCCTATAGCCACATGTAACAGGTCTACAGTGAAAATAACAAGCTGAACAGCCTTGTGTTTACCATCTGTGCAGATTGACCACAGCAAACAGGTTTTCAAAAGTAAAACGCAAATCACAATTGAAGGTCTATCTGGACCTGGGCTCCTCCACACGATACTGGTGGTAATTGCACAGGTACAATAAACACATGCTTTCTGTGTATTTTGAATGAGATACAGGCCTTACGCTTGCATCAAATAGTTTGGATTCTGTTTTGTGAAGTCTAGGCCTGCATGATGCTGCTCCACGGGACAGTGCGTCCTCCTCATTCTCTTTTAATGTTGGCAAAAACAAAACAAAAGCGCCTAAAATGTGCAGGTTTTAATGAGTGTGAAAAATGTCTGCGGTAGTTCCCTGGCCTTAGGTCTAGAGAAGGGTCTTTGGGTGGCTACAGCTTCTGAAAATCAAGATCAAATGTAGTCTACCCTCAGTGAGTGTTTTGCTCAAAGACACAAGAACATAATGAATTGCCGACAGCAAGGACTAAATCACCCAAATGTTTCCCAGCCGCCCAAGCTTCACCTAAATTCATCAAATTAAGTCCAAATGATTTTGGACAGACACAACACGATGCAACACAACAGACACAACACAATATCTCCATACAACTAGAGCAGGGTCTAAATGAAGCAGGTTTGTCATGGCGCCTCCTGTAGTTCTCCGGACACAGTACTTCAAATTTGTTTTTATTTTTTTTTCTGGCCTGAACCATGAAGACAGATTATTCTAATTAAACCTCCGACAGAATCCCACCAGGAAACAGCTCGTCTGCTCACTGCTGTGGAGTCAGAATGGACTAAATTAACTCATATCTAGTAAGTTTTCTTTTTTGTATTTATTTATTTATTGACAAAACAGTTCTCCTCATCAACGACTGACTCTTTAAATATATCAGAAGCCATTTGTTTTCTCTCATCCATCTCTCATCCTCTTTCCATATTTTTTTTTTTTTTTGTTTGTTTGTTTTTTTGTTTTTTGAAAAAAAAGGTTTGGAGAATTAAAGTCTTTAGTGTGACTTTTGCCATCAAGACTCCACAGTATTATTCCACAGCTACTTACTTTACTTTTTTGCCATGTTTGTTCTTGTCACAGGGTGAAGGTTGTGGAAGGGTGGAAAGTGACTTGTGGCTGAATTCACTTATTAAAGATATTGCAGAAATAAAACCAAAGTGGAGGATGAAATGGTGCAACCAGTGAAACCAGGAGTATAAAAGAAAAAAATACAATTTATTAAATCAAATGATTAAAGATTGTTTAAGATTGTTTAAAATAAAAAGCAATGCTGAAATAAGATAAAACCTATGGGTATGTAAATAAAAAGTTAAAAATGCAGAGCAGTCTGCCTTTGCATTGTGGGGTTGAATGAGGCAGGTTGTTCCTCTGCAACCAATTTATTGCAAGAAAACAAATATTTGTTTGGTGTTTCATAAATTATATGTATATCTAAATGCAATTAAAACTGTTTTAAGTAAAGGAAACTTTAGGTAATAGCCATGTTATAATTGTTTCCTTCTCATTGACCCTCTGCAGTTGTATTTAGAGTGATTCAGTCATGTTTGAGTGCTCTTTATACTGCTGTATTCAAGCCGTCATTGATCCAATCTACCCCCGTTTTTGCCACTGGTACACGCCCACTGTGATGTACACACTTCATTCTCCAGTTTTATTTTCTCAGACGATGAGAAATTGTCTTTATTATTGAATCTATGTGTGACTTGGACTTTTGTCATTGGAGTTCCATCGATAAGGCCATTTAAATAGTTATTGATTTCAAAATAGTTTTTATAATTGAACTGCATATATTATGTTTTCCTCATATTTAGTTTGAGTTTCAGTTTCTTACTGCTGAA
>KN471060.1:14260-35340 GCA_000787095.1 Periophthalmodon schlosseri
TAGCAATGAAAGTTATTGTGATGTCAAAGTTAATTCTTGTGCCAGCTTAAAGATGAGAATAAAAAGCATAGACAGAATCATGGAGCAGCCATTGACTAAAAAGAAACGCCTGTTTGGTTCAAGTGGATTATGCAGCCTAATTACACTCAATATTTGGATGTTGATGAGTTTTCTGACTAGCCATGCTATTTCATGCGCTCCTGACATGACACGCTAACTGTCTGAAACCACCAAAACTACTAAAAGTATATGTATAAATAAAATAGGAGCTCAGTTATACGGCCTAGTATATTAACTGCAATTCACTTCAAAATAAGCAGTAGATAGTATGAACTGTGACTGCGGATGCGACGGCAATGACAATGCATTTATAGACAAATGTATGTGAATAACTTAGAGAATGGATGACCGCACAAGACAGAGGACAACCAAGAAGAAAACAGGCTTTGTGTGGCGGACGACAGGGGAGGACAGTTACAAACCGTGGTCTGATTTTGGAGGACAGAGGCCTCCCCCATCTTGTCATTTTTCATACATGCAGTGAGATGGGGAGCAACCATCCCTGAAGAAAGACAAGAGCCCAGCGCAAAATAAAGAAGAAGAGAAAGAGAGAAAAGTACAGTTTAAATCACGCTGAACCAACCTGAAGCAAGAAAAGAGGAATTACTGTTTGTGTTGATTTTCAATAAAAAAGTGTTTATTGGATCATTGAATCATTCAAAACAGAGACAGTCCAAGATATAGCCCCAGTGGACCCACACACCCACACATTAGCCACGCGCACATGTGAACAGAAGCAGCAGAAACCCAACTGAAAAGAAGACAGTGAGACCCACAACACCAGCGTATGAAGCAGTATTACATAGCCGACAAATAAAAAAGAATACTGGCAGGACTGCCAAAGTCGTGCCAACTCAAAATATAAACCATGATCAAAATATACAAATACGCACAATGTGATAGTGGTGCATGTAAAGACAGCACATTCTTAGCGCAAAACAATTTACACCAATGAGCGTCTCTAGACAGGCAAATGCTTTTCCACTGTAATTAAAAACTAATAAAAAAACAAACAAACAATGACTCGGGACTATTAAGTAAAATTGATCAGTAATTAAAAAAAGAAATGTTCCATAAATATTATGGAGAATAGACATAAAAATCAAATTTACAGTTAAACAATTCATGCAGCAATAGACTTTTATCCATTAATATGTGGTTTAGTTCATGGCTCTGTACATTGAACAAAAATACTTGTAAAAATGCCTCTTTAAGTCACTGTACAAAATGTATATTTTTATCAGTTATTCTATTCTGGGATTTGGGAGGGGCAGATCCTAGAACCACAGCCGATCAATGACATTAACATTGGGTGCAAATAAATCCAAGGATTAGTGAGTAATGTCAAGCACAATACAGTGACATTTTCTCAGTTTCAGAGAGCACAGGCGTCTGCTCTTTGCGTTCTCAGCTCAAATCCTTTGAATTCAGTAGCTTACATTCACCTTCAATAAATATCATAAATATGTTTGTGACACATCTTAACCAAAAGAGTAATGCTTTAATAAGAATGTCCCATTTTACCATGGGATGCAGTGGATCAAGTTTTTCCTTAACGCTAAATAATATAAACATTTATAACGCTTCCATTTACGAAGAATACTGACTGTACTAATCTGCCCATTCAAACCATGTAAACGGTAGTAACGTAGCACTGACATGACACCCACACCATTTAAAGTCCCAGCAAGCCCAATGCTTTTGCTCAGTGCCTATAAGGTGACAAGTGACAGCGAGATGACACAGGGCGGGGCGAGAGCAGGTGAAAGGCCCGTCCAGCTAATGCTTCCATAGAAAACAGAGGTAACAGTGACTTCCACCAGAAAGACACCCAAAGACACCCGGTCAGTTCGTTTATAGGCCCACCACCGTCCACTGCAGAGTCCCCCCTACTCAGGGCGTGAAGATGGGTGAGAAGGGAATGTTTTCGTAGATTGACCCACCATATTCGGGCACTGAGCCGTCCCCCCTCTTGAGCACCAGGTGAACACGCCGGCCCCCACTCTTGATGAGCTCGATGGCCCGGGCGTGCTTCATGCCTTTAGTGCTCTCGCCGTTGATCTCCAGGATCTCATCGCCGACCTAAGAAAACGTACAGCAAAATCAGATACAAGCAGAGGGTATGAAAACGAGATATCTGTGGTGGATGGAATCAGATAATGTGATAATGTGAGAAAAACTGCATACAGGAAGATGAGATAAAATTGTAAAATTGTAGAAAAGCAGAACATCTCCAAAATTGATAGTTTTCAGGGAAAATGCTTTGTGTTCTGCTGGGGGGTCAGTTACCATGGCAACACACTATTAACATGTCTGTACAGACATGATCACCACAGGCACATAGATGGTCTGAAAAGGACCACTCAAGGAAAAATACAATAAGAATTTCAACAATATTTTTAAAATGGAGCTTGTGAACAGTATGAGCATCCACTGCCCTGTTTTCATAAAAAAGGTGTGACTACAGCATGTGAATGTGTCATCACAGAATTCAATTTTAAGTTAACCAATGACCAACCAATGAAGATTTTAAGACGCTAAATACTAAACTCAGTGTTTATTCAAATATTAACTAGTGTGATAAATGTATTTACTTGTTCTGATTCAACTGTTTATCAGATTATTCTACAGCTACTGTTTTGCTAATGTGTCTCTGTGGACATTTATATTCAGATTGTGTTACAACAACCCTCAGAATATTTGGGAGTAACAGAGCTTCAGACAGTTCAGTGCCTCCAGTTATCTTCACCCCCCCAAGGAATGTTGACATCTCGGTATGACATCATTTAAGGTATCAATATATACATATCTCCACACGCGGTCTATGGCAAGTTTTCCAGTTTGTATATTAACAGATTCCAGAGGAGCAAACTGTGTCTGGAAGCAGCAACTGTGACGCTGAGAGGGGAACGAGAGAGAGGCAGACGGGAGGAAAAGAAAAGCTTTGCACTGCTCCTTGGCTCTTGTCTCGGTGCCTGCAGATATCTGTCAGGGCTGTCTGTGCCCAGGGGAATCCTCCCTGCAGCGTGATCCCGCCTCGACACCTCTGTCTCACACAACTGCTGCTATTCATATCTGGGCTAATAAAGGCCATTTCTACACAGACACGCTTCCTCAAATGCACTAGTGCAATTTAACAACCCCGAAAAGAATCTTAGCCTGAGAAACAACAAGAACTAATTTGTTTTATCTCACATGAAAAGATTAAATCACTTAAAGGGGCTGTACACAATATTTTTCATGTGGTTAAATGTGTCTCGCCCCAGTACAGATACATTGTAAAAGCAGTCCTTACGGTCAAAGTGAGAACGCAGTGTGCTGTTGTTTGCATAAAGGCAGTTTTATCTTCCAAGAAATAAAGCTGGTGTGCTGTTAGCATGTTAGTTGTTGTTAGCATTACCGTGGCAGTGACTGGTCTGGCCTCTGTGTTGTGTTGCGAAAAGCTATGAATAATTAGGATGCTAGAAAAGTGTTAGGAAAGTGAAAAATACGCTTGGACCACTAGAAGAACTAGTTCTTTTTTCATGTTTTTAAGATAGTAAAAAGCAGGTACCATGCCATTAAGCATTGCAAAATTACAGAGGAAACAACTTCAGATTCTATTCAATGCAATTCATCAAACAAAGGTTAAATCTAGCAGTAGTTAAATCAATTCATTCAAAAGGCATACCTGGAGTCCACTCTCATGTCTGTATGCACTGTGTAAAGTGATTGCCTGAGTCAGAATGCAATGTGTTTGTAGCCAGCCAAGCATAGCTAACAGTAATTGGAGGGTACATTATGCATAAGCAATTATCTTGATAGATATTTTTTTCTCTGCATTGCAAAGGCTATGTGGTATTCTCATCAGCCTCTTTCACAATCAGCTGCCTGGGGCCACTAGTGCACCTGAGAGCACCACATTATTTTATTAACCACAAAAGAATGCAACAGGTCAAACTAATGATATTGTTGATTTCAGTCTGCTTTATAGGTATTATTTATAGTATTAAGTGCCTACATTTAAATACTTTCTTTTCTAGTTTAAAAATATATATATATATTGTTAAGCTATGGGCACACAAAATCACAAGCAAAATAACTTATGTTCCCATCTGCCAGATGCAGACTGTTAGTGATTTAGTTAAATAAAGTACTGTATAAAGATCACAACCATCTAATATTCATGGGTTTCACCTTCCTGTTTATGGGTGATATTTTGAGTTCCCATTCAACATTTCCCATTGGTTTCAGAATAATCAAAATTTGAGACTTTTGCCATGGTGAGTAACACTTTAAAACCAAATATCTATCTTTTGAAAGGGAAAAAGTCCTCAAAATGTTGCATATAACAGGAAGCTGAAACACATGAATAGATATAATATTTTGTTATTTGCTATGGCAATGGTGTTTCTTCATCATTCTGAAACCCATGAGAACCAAAAAAATAACAAAAAAAAATAACAATAACAGAAGATGAGTCATAGTGAATAATGAATGAGCAGCTTGTTGCCCTTGTTGTTCATACCCTCATCTTGCCGTTGCGGACAGCTGCCCCCTCCTCTGCTAGCCTCAGCACGTACAGATCCATGTTGTACTCTCTGCCTCCTCTCAGACTGAAGCCGAAGCCTTTGTTGTCCCGCTCCAGGTCCACCGAGTAGAACTCCCCATCCTGGTACACATAAGCACACAAAAGCAATTAGGGCTGTAGTCGACTAAAGAAATTCTTGGTAGATCAAAGACATGTCCTGATGATTGATTCATCGACTAAAAAGGGAACATGACAAAAGCTTGTAAAACTTTTCAGTATCTATAATCTGATCATCTATCCGACCCAAACTGCACTCAAAAGACTGCAACTGCATGGGAGGTCATGCTAAAACAACTATTTAGATAGAGAAGTACAAGGAAACTTGTACTACATGAGTAGTAGTAGGAAGTCTATTTATGTGCAAAATAGGCAGATTAAACTCATGATTCAGTCCTAAATCTAGCTAACTCACTCCTTTCTGCTGTTGAGTCAAATAAATCCTTATAATCTTAATACAAGTTTTGGACACCATCGACCGATTAATCAAAGTAAACGACTACAGAACTATAGCCCGACAGCCCTAAAAGCAATAGGCACAATTCACATAACAACAGTCTAGAATCCCTATTGTTTAAAACTGAGCTAGAGGTCAGATTTCTATAGTAAAATGTGTCGTTTAGAAAGACAAGATAGATAGATACTTGAAAATCAGTACAACACAAGAAATATATTTAAGTTTACAACGAATCATTTGTAATCGAACTAAAATTGCAGATCAGATGTGTTGCGGCTTATACTTAATATTTCTGTAATTACTGGCCCCATCCACACGAAACAAAAACTGGCACAACTCGGGGGTTGAATAATGGCACAACACAATTTCACATTTGTTTATTTATTCTGACAAAGATGTGAATGATGTCGGGACTGTAAGCCATAATAATAATATGGAAAGCTAATCCCTAACAAATAACGATAAGGTCCAGCAAGTTTTCATATTTCTTTCAAAAACAGTGAATCCCCCATAGACTTATATTTGCCCCTGCCCTCCATTTAAAATCATGACATCATCAATCTCTAGAACGTGAACACGACCTAGAGAGACAGAGGGGACAACCAGATAGACCACTACAGCAGCAAGGGCACTTTAGTGATTCAGATTCTCCGGATGTGTCCTTTGAAGAGATTTCAGAACTAGGGGACGAATGCCACCTTGGGGAAAGTCACCCGCATTTAATAGTGGTGCCACACTCTCCCAGACTTGCATATGCCCGGGTGGAGCGGTGCTGAATTATTTATACCGCAGGTTAGTAGTGGACAGAGACAGGGGACAGAGACAGGGGACAGACAGAGAGAAAGGGAGAGGGAGGGAGAGACAGACAGGAGGAGCCAGGGCACCTAAAGGACAGGCAAACAGCTTCGGCTACTCCTGTCCTCGCGTCTCTCCCTAATCTGCTCTGCTTTGGGATCAATGCTATCAGGGAACGCCATCTCTACCGCGGCAGATTAATGCGCCGGCCAACGCAGTGGACTGAGGGGCTACTCTGAAAGAAAACAGGCTTCCCATAATGCACTGATCCCGATAAGGCCAGCAGGTAGCAGTGCAAGGAAATAAATAAGAACGAGCTTTGTCCTTGACCAGCTGGGTGGGCAGGGGGGTGGACACACAGTGTATGGGCGGATGAAAAGCATAATGAAACAATAATGGGGTTTATAAAGTGTTAGCCTCACCTGTGAGACTTGTGTCGGAGGTTGTGGAGGCACGGATTGCGGTGCTTTGAACTCGAACGATTCTTGTTTTGGTTTGGTGTTGTTCCTGCAAAGACGAGTGACAAAAAGCAAAAACATTTGGGGAGTTTATAGAAGAAAAGCATGCCTATAAATGATCAAGGCCAGATGGGGGTGGCTAGTTAGCATAATAAATAGCTTTATGACTTGCTGTAAAAATAATATTGGGAATCACAGTCACTCGCATTAAAATTTATTGCAAGCCGTATCCTTCAAAACAATGTACAAATGTGGTGTTTTTCTTGTCTGTTACTATGGCTAATGCTGTGTTTATTACTATCCAATACATGTTATGAACGGTTTACGCCCAAAGCATGTAAGCAACAAGTCTCATGATTGCCTAAGTAATTTTTTTTTTTGGCTGAGGCCAAAGCCAATGACACCTACAGAAACAGCAGGGTCTAGAGAATAGAATGAGACAGAAAACTCATTTTGGCCAAAAAATTACTTATACAGTTATACATGAAAAATATGAAGCAAAATTGGCTGGCCTCATAAGTTCACATGTCTTACCTGGCCTCGGGTGCAGCCTGTTGCTGGGCTGTGTGAGTGGTGGTAATAGTGGCTATCTTCTCTGCGTTGGTCAACAAGGATGCATTTGAGGATTCTAAAGAAGGCAAAAAAAGAGTGGCTATGTTATTTCTAGAATTTCCACGCACTGCGAAGGAAAGAAATAAATATTTAATCTGATTTATGTTAGTCATAATATTGTTTTTTGTCAGCTGGGGTGGCTCATGCATCCTATTGGAAATTATTCTGCCTCAAGCAAATGTGAAAATGTCTTCAATTAGCACATTTTATTGACGTGTGCTAGGTCCGCATGGAGACTAGATCAATACAATATAAGAACATAATGAAGTCTCTAGTTCTAATGCTATGGATTTGAATTCCTAAGTCACACGGCTTTATTTAAAGGTGATCTATGATTTTTTTTTCATAGGTCACATCTCCATGAAGACAAGCAAGTGGCATACCTTTCAACAGAAAATTTAGACAGTACCTCTTTAATCACGCCTTCATAATGTGACCAGCTAACCCAAGTCAATAACATGAAACGTCCCTTGGTTTCCTTTGGCTGTTTGCCCAGAGCAGAGGGACGCTAGAATAATACAGCCTTCTCATTTGCTCTATTGATCATTTTGTCATCGCATTTGTCAATTTTCTTAAAGGCATTTTCTTTATTGCTACACATGTCACTAGAGAGCTCCCTTTCTGTGTGATCAAGCAGGCAGCGCTCGTGTCGGAAATATAAATACTACTTTCTTTCTCTCATCCTGATTCAATCATTTTGTGTTGTCAGTGAATCACGTCGTGCCTTAGTGGCAGAAACAGAGCTTCATTACACCGCTCCTGCTGCATGGAGAAACTTTCCTACTCCTTAACAGCCTATTCTCCCTAGTCTATCCACGGTTATTTGATTACAGCTCTGCACCTTGCTCACCATTCCTCTCACGATCTCACCCCCCTCCACAAACCCCTCTTCATCTCCTATTCATCTCCCTCTACCTCCACCAGCCACTCTATAATGGCCAGTGGGCTAAACTTTGATTAAGCTAAGCTCACAATGGCGTGTATTGGTCAAATGAACGGCAGCACAGCTGGAAATAAACCTTAAGTGAAATCCGTGGGGAGGACTTTGTAGTGTGACTCTCAGTGTGACATCTACACTTAAAATATGCCATTGCATGATTTTTGCTGGTCGCTGCAAGTCACTGAGTCAGTTCCTTAGCCAAAGGATGGGAGAATGAAACCTCTTCCATACCAGGCTCTGCATATTCATTGACGCTGTCATATTTTAAATAAGGTTGGATGTTATTCAGACTATGCTTCACCAAGTACTTATATTGCTGTTCATGAGTAGTAGGACTGGAACATAACTTGGAAGACACTATTTTGCCATAATTTTTCTCATCTTTTGGCCTCTAATTGCTATCTTACTTTATATAATACATCTTGGACAATGGACTACTCTCACCAATTTAAAAAGTATCTATCTATTTATAAGGATATAGCGCAGTCATGATTCCATGGAAACAGAAAGTTAAAACCATACTTCGGAACATTCTCCCTGGGGATAGATCAGTTTTATGCCATACTGTGGAATATTCTAGCCAAAGGGGCAACATTTCTTGGAAACAAGAAATATAAAGTTAAAACCATACTTCAGAACATTCTCCATGGCGATAGATCTGTTTTATGCCATACTGTGGACTATTAGAGCCAAAGGAACAACATTTCATGGAAACAAGCAGAAGACGGTCGTCCTTCAGGCCAAATAAGAGTCAGGTTTGTGGATATAAATGACACAAGTTTTTCTATGTTTTTCAGTGCAATAAAAAAACAATGAAAAAAAGCTTTTTTTTTTTTTTTGTCTATTTTGGGCAAAAAAGTTACATTCTATGGCTTTAAGCAGACTACCAAACTTGATGGGCAATGAATCAATCTGTAAATATCCACTGCACCAAGTTTTGCACTCTTTTTGGAGTCTTATGGAGGCACTTCTATTTCACATCAACCAAAAACAATCCTTCTTTTCTGGCATAGATCTGACTAGAAGAGTTTATAGGCACAATATTACTATATACAATACAAGTTTGGAGTCTAACAAAGCACATTGCAGCATATTAAACAGGAGCAAAGATTGCCAACAACAACTCTGACACAGTGATAATCTTGGTGTGCGACTCTTGTTTACTTGTAGAACGCATGTAAACACACTTTCCAACAAATCACGCTATTTTCACCTTCCTCTGTACTGTTTCGCGCATTTTCTTGGCAGTGCAATTTTGGCTTACTCTGATCATCAGCGTCTGTATATTGAAAAAAAAAAAAAAGGAAAAAAAAAACTCTTCATCCATAAGAAGTGAGCCGGAAAGCAAGCCGCAGCGGACAAATAGCTCCAATTTCTAGCGGCGCTCAGGTTGACAGGAAGCATCGCCTCCCCGGCACGCACACATACACTTAATTAAACAGTATTTGTAGGGGCTGAAAAGCGGATCTGACAGCACAAAGCAGCGAGAGCTCTCAGGCCGGGACGACTTAGAAAAACTTTAAACCCATTTGACACTAAGGACACACCCAGACGTTTTATCTTTCTGACATGCCGACTTAAGAATTTTTAAAAGGTTATTTTCTTCCTCGGCACAAATAAAAAACAATGCATTTAAAATAAAGACGGGATGCAGTTATTTAAAAAAGTGGTGGTATATGAAGAAGTCCTTAAATAACAGCCATTGAGTACTAATGAAACAACTGTCTTAATCATGTTTAAGATCATTTATATGCTCATTCTCAGTATCATAACTACCAGCCTCCTCAATGTCTTTATCAAGAACTAGGTCATATGGATAGGAAATTATCATTCTCAAATCCTGGCAAGACTAAAATAAGGCCAAAATAAGACTAGATAAATGCTGGCAATGCACCTAAACTAATCTAATCTAAAGATTTAAAGGTGCACTAACTTTTCTGCCACCTGTTTGTCTCCATGAAGATGTTATTTCTTTGCCTGGAATGTTCTGCAATATGACATTAAAATTGTCTATCTCCAAGTTGTTACCAATAAAAACGCCTGTTGATTGAATACAACATTTAAGTTTAAGTTTAATGGTTTACTGTGGAATATTCCAGGCAAAAAATAACAACTCCATGGATACAAAAAGATGGCATAGTGCACTTTTAATTACCAATTTTCTAGTGAAGGATTAAGTGGCTAAATATTCTGCATGAAATAAACAATTGTGTACATACCATCTCCTGGGATGATGCGCAGCGTGACGGTGTTGCCGGCCTCCTTGATGAGGTTGACGATGTCCGAGTGGGACTTGTTAGTGATGGAGCAGCCGTTCACAGCCAGGATGCGGTCCCCCACCTTCAGCTTCCCGCAGCGGTCAGCTGGGCTCCCCTCGATGATGCGCCCTATTTTATGGGGCATGGCCACACATGCATTGCCAGCTGTGGTCACCATTGTCACATTTTCAAGCATTATGTGTGGTGTTCATTTGCAGGGAAATTAGCGGGAAAAGGGAAGATTGGAATAAAAGCAGAGAAGAAGAAGAATGTTAGGGGTTAAATTACCGATTGCAAGCCAAGCCAAAGCACCAGATTACAATGCAAGGACAGAGTAGGCTTTATTAGAACTGAGAGGGAGTAGACAAAATGTCCATGAGTGCTTTATATAAATAGCTTTTGTAAATCAGGAATGAACGATCCTCTATCTGTCCCTATACACCGAAATAATATGATTCATTAACTTGAATGTCTTGAAAGTGCATTGTTTATCTCCAAGGGAGAAAAGGTTTCAAAGGTCATGTGGACTCCCATCCAGAAGTTATTTTCAATCTGATGGTAGTGATCTGAGAAGCTATAATTTGTAATGCACTGAGCTAATTACCATGAGTACCATCAGATTAAAATGACATCTGAACGGCAGTCAAAACGTCTTGATTTCAAAACTGTCCAGATGATTACATTTGAATGAGTGATTATACCAAACTGTTCATCTCCATTCACATGTCTTGTGCTTATTCCACTCTAATATAAATGTGACCTTTAAACAGGTTCTATCCACTGTGGTTTGTAAACGACTGAGAAATGTGTGGACAGAGGCCGGCTGAGCTGCCGTCTTTCAGGAGACAATAATAATGTGCTTCTCTCAATATTGACAGCACAGGCAGCGTGGGCAGAATTATTAGGTTTTCTACTGCAAAACAGACATGAGGAACCTATTGGCTTACGGACGCTGAATTTTCTATTAGATGTGAAAGCTGGGTTAACTCATAAGCAAACCCAGCCCCAAGGCCCTTCTTTTTACTTTGGCTGCTGAAATAAGAAATAAAGCTTAGGCACTTTGCGAGCCAACCTGGGAAGATCAGCGCTTCCAGTCCACCCACACTGAATGACTTAAGTAGTGAAATGTCATAGTGGAATAGGCAGCACTACATGGCAAAGGCGGAACTGTAGTAAAACTTGTACAAAAGATGAAATTTATCCACTTAGATTTGCAGCTAAACTTTTAATTAACTTTTAAGTCAATGTCAAGCTAAAACCCAGCGCTGGAGTTGGTATTCCTTGTCGAGATGATGACTGTAGGTCCTATCGACAGCTCTGCCTATTAAAGCTAACTTGTCGACATATAATGGTATATTACAACTTTATAATGTTGTACACGCTATATTGTAGTGTAATTCGAGGTTAGTGCAAGATAGTCGGGCCCAGAGGCACAGAGCCGACTAACCCTATTCCTAACCTTAACCAAACCCTAACCATTTCCTAATCCTAACCAAATTCATAACCCTGTTCCTAAACTTCATTCCTTTAAAAGACCAATTGTAGCAGACTGTCCCTCTGGACCTGACTAGCTAGCATCGACCTAATAAACAGCACGATTCCTGATTAAAGCCTGGGCAGAGCAGTTGGACAAATTTATTATTATTACTTTAATTGTTTTTACTTGTGTTCTACAAGAAAAGCACAATTCACAGGGGCATTGCAGTGTGCTTGAACAAAACTCAGTGGCTATATCAACTCAACAGTACACCGGAAATGAGGCCATGTACTAAAAACTACGATGCTAGACAAACTTTCTGATTTGACTGAACAAATATAAACCTTGCCAATCAATTCCTCGTTTATTAATGTCACAGTGCTGCTTGTTTGAATTGCCATTTTGCTCCTGTTGGCAACCTGGTAGGGAGAAGCCATTTAGGTTCAGCTGAATAATACAAGTGGCTTATGTAAGACCCACTCCACATGTGATCAATTATGAAAGCGCGTAGAACAGCAGCCGCAGCAGCAGAGAAAGGGTCTTAGCGTCTCATAGTTTGACAGGCGCAGAAAATGAAAATGAGAAAGAAGAAACGCTGCTTTGAAGAGCGCCAGTATTGATCTGCAGGCACTGTAAATAGCTTCGATCGGTGGAGGTTGTCAGAGTTTTTAGCATGCAGAGGTTTTTATAGCGGAGACGGAGTCAGGCTGTACAGTTGGAAGGATAAAAGGCCCCAGTCATGAGAGAGAGAGAGAGCTATAAAATGTGTTTTATGTTTGACTAAGTGCAACACAATACAGTCGCTACCAGTATTTCAGTCAACAACAAACTCATTTGCTAATAGTGCTAACTTGATGGAATTGTGGTGAATTTGATTTGAATTTTTGGGACATTCTAATTAAATTCTATGTATGTGTCAGTGTTAATTTTGAAAACCAATTCAATTTATCTTCAGTTCAGGCTTAGTCAAATAAGGTTTTTCAGTTTTACTCTATCTAGTCAAAATATTCTCTTGCTAATTTAGCAAAAGTATCTATATTTTCATTGAGTACGTGATACTTGCACTGTAGTACTGTCTACATGCTACAACAAAAACCTGTTCCTTAGATGTTTAGGCTGTATATGGTCTGGTTTGGATTGCTGTGGTTGTTAAGGAATAAATTAAAATCATATTGTTTCATTGAAAGCTTGGATCTAGTTTCCACTTCTTCTACTTCCCTACTATTCAGTTCCATTCATCGACTAAATTATCTATAAATTAGCTATACTTTCATTCCTCACTGATTATTTTCATTTTGTTATGTTTTTGTCAGCAAATAATATACTGACAAAAACCTTTATTAATCAATTAAATTAACGCTGGTATGTATATGGCCATGTTCTGAAGTAGGGCTGGGCGATATGGTGATAAAATCGAATCGTGATCTCATCCACAGCGAAATCAGCCATTTTTCTCATATCATGATTCACTGTTTCTCTATCTATTTTCCTATTGGTTAATGTCTGTAAGGCTCTGAGTGAGTGACCGCTGGATATAACTAATCAGAGAAGTGTGAACTTTCAAAAGAAGCAGAAGTAGATACAATCGTGATACGGTTTTTGGCATATCGCCCACCCCTATTCTGAAGCTTGTGTAGCAGGAGATATCTTACCGAAAGTAGTGCCCGCGTCCGGTCGAGACACAGAGGAGACTATTACGAAACCGAATCCCTCGTTCTCCCCGCGGCGGATCTCTACATCATAGGGCTGCAGGGCGGAGCTTGTGTTGGCAGTGGAGGCAGCAATGGGGGGCTGTGATGACGTGGTAGCGGCTGAGATGGGGACTACAGTATTTCCGCCGCTGTTTGCTCCTCTCTCTCCTCCTCCACCCCCACTCCCGATGCCTGACGTAGAGCCGCTGCCCGAGCTCACCGTGTTGAGAGAGTTCTGGCTGCCCTGTGGCGTGCGCTTGCCGATCTCCTCCGTCAGGCTGGGTGCTTGGTTACTGCTGTGGTGAGACGAAGCGGGCGAGGGCGGCACGTCTCCCTCGGCTTTCACTAAATATCAAAAAAGAAGATATGATTAACAGGGAAATTACCAATGTCAAGATATGGATGACAAAACAAAAAAAACAAAAAAATCACAGTTTCATATGGATCAATACTGATATTCAGTTTTATTTAGACTTGTTAAAACCAAATGGCTTTCAATAACAATTCCTTGAACATTACATTACAGACTTACGGTGGTTGCCATTTGATCTCTGAATTGCTCCAAAAATAGATTTTAATGACAGAGGATTGGCTGTGGACCTCTCAATTAAAATGACGCAAGCTGATAATTGACCAATAGAAATGACTAAATCTTGACCTTGAATAAAATTTGACTAATTTTAGTGTTATGATTATTGTGAAAAGAAACATCATGGCTTTTATGTTGATTCCTGATCATTGTCACCTTGACCAAACAACAATGAAATCCTAATTTATACTAATGTATTTCCATTCCTCTAGTATGTGACCAACTCCATGCAAATATGTTCATATCACATATTAAAGGCGCACTATGTAACTTTCTGAAGGGGCAGTCCACCACCTGCTTGTCTCCATGGAGAATGCTCCGAGGTAATGTGTTTTATTGCTATGAAATACCTTGAAAAGGTGGCCTCTTCCAAAATATAACTTGTAACTTGGCCTTGTGGCATAACTTACTAATTGCCATAGAGATATATGTATAATTTAATGCCAAAACAGTGAAACATTCCAGGCAAAACAATAACATCTCAATGGAGACAGAGAAGTCAAGTAGTGCACCAATAAAAAGTCAGATACAAAACTACTACTTTTTTGGAGAATAAACTGAAATGGTTTAATTTTGCTTCTAAAAGTTCATTTATACTGTGACCTCAACAATCACAATTGCCGATTCATTTAGTAATCTTAACATCTCTTGAGATTGTAGATAACTGTACGCCAACACATTTCCCTGGTCCAGTTGCACTGATAAGACAAGTGAGATAGGCCTGAAAGGAGCTCCACACCAATCTGCTCATCTGTTTAGAGCAAAATATGAACTAAAGCGCTGTGAGCCTGCTGTGTATCTGGGCATTTCATTTCCTGTACAGCCACTCAAAGGAGGCGCCTCATATTCTCGACGCTTCGAGGTAGACTGAGAGTAGCAGAAAATACACTAATGTCTGCTTGCTGTCATCGGGCCGAAGGTTGACTGGCCTCTCCATCATATTTATGGCTCTTTCTTCATCGTGTGCAGGGGAGAGATTGTTACTCTGCGAAACAGTGCTGCTGCTTTCTAAAGTTCTACACATGAAACAACAGGGTAACAACAAATGCACTTGGGTACTTAAACACACAACCTCTGATCTATACCTTGATCCAAAAGCCCAGAGTGACTGCACTACTTACGTGAACAACAAGTATGAAATAAAAAGCACACTGCAAAAATATAATCTCTAGATTTAGTTCAAATGACTTGAAATCAGCATTCTCATCTTAATTTGAAGTGATTTCATCTCAAGGGACTTCCTGGTAGCATAATGGTTAAGTATGCGTAGTTTGCACTTGATATTAACATATATTGGCTTAGACTGACTACAATTTAGATTGGTTCAAGATATTTCTGACTTAAGAAGACCTATTGTGCTTGTGTCCACTATATAGTTACAATCTATTACAACCGTGGATCTTTGTTATAATTTGGACATTTTAAATTGTAATATTCATCTAAAAGGACTTAATAAAAGAAAAATGTCCATTCATTTCCTCGTTAGAAAACTGCAGTGCCCAATGGGAGCTGCTGCCGCCGTAAACATCATCACAACAAAGAGCCCTGCAGTTGTTGGAGACTGAGCTGCGGATTTTTTTTCATTTGCTCCAAAATGACAAAATTTGGGAATGAAGTAAGTAGAAAGCAGTGGGTGTATACTGATGGCGGTGAAAATGGGAGTTGATCAGCAAAATGGCGTCTTGAAAATAAGCGATTAAGATTGTGTAAACATGCACAAATCACTCCAAATACAACTTCGGGTGAGTAAATGGTGAGGGGAAATGGCTATAACATGGTTAAAAGCTCTGAAAAGTTGATTTTGCATAACAGGTCTGCTTTAAGGTCAAGGTTTACTTAAGTGTCCAGATCTTGAGCTAGGCTTGGTCAGGACTACAGTAGCCTAGTAGGATTTGACCTATTGTGCATGTTTTGGGTTGACGGGGGAAACTGGAGGGTCTGAGGGAAAACCACCCACATACAGGGAGAAACATGCAAACTAAATGGTAAATGGTCACATTTTCATATAGCACTTTTCCACCTCAAAGTGCTTTACATCGAGGAACCACTCACCCATTCACACACACATGCGTGCACCAGGGCTTAAGTGTCTTGCCCAAGGACACAACAACAGTGACATTCATCTTTGGGAGCTGGAATCGCACCACCAACCTGTAGGTCACTGGATCTGACCGCTCTACCAGTGATGTTTATGTTGAGAGTGGGATTCGAACTGCCAACTTTCGGATAAGTGGACAAACGCTCAACTGAGCCACTGTCACCCTGTTGTGAATCAAAAATCAACTACGCACAGAAAGGCCCAGTAGTTAACCCGGAACCTTCTTGCTCTGAGGCACTAAGCAATAAATAGCTTCTTATTTTCAACTAAATTAGTTGCCACTAAGATTAGGAAGATGTTTTTTTGTTTTTGGTTTGCATATTTGGTTTGAGGATTTAAGCTAGTAAAAAATAGACCCTACAAGCAATTACACTTGACAAATTAAAACTAATCAAATACAGATAACTAATCTGAATCAAGTAATTTTAACCAAATCGACCTATTCCTTCCTGCAGTGCAGTGAGTATACAACTCATCAGGAGCCCCAGAGTATGCAGTACAGCTTCATTCCCTGCGTTTCTTACCGGCGTAGTTGGTCTTGCGACGTACAGTGAGGTTGACGTGGCCCTGCTTGGCTGCTTGCTGCATCAGCTGCACCACCAGTTGGTGTGATTTGCCGACCACCGCTGTTCCGTCCACACATATGAGCTCATCCCCCGAACGGAGACGCCCATCCTCATCTGCAGCGCCATATTTCACAATGTGGCCAATGTAAATCTGCAACACAAGCATAATGTGACTGAACCTAATCAACAATAAGTGCATAAACAAACTAAACCAGAGACAAAACAGAGTGCAGAGAATGTGAGAAAGTCTACACATTGTCATGTTAACTTCTTTTGGCTGCTGTAAATGACGCCAATCTTAAAAATATGTCACGTTGTTCAAGAAAAGAGTGCA
This sequence comes from Periophthalmodon schlosseri, assembly GCA_000787095.1. Taxonomy (NCBI): domain Eukaryota; kingdom Metazoa; phylum Chordata; class Actinopteri; order Gobiiformes; family Gobiidae; genus Periophthalmodon; species Periophthalmodon schlosseri. The sequence goes on from KN471060.1 coordinate 31,163, forward strand.
TTTAAGGCCAAGTTAATAGAAATTTGCAGAATTAAAGGTCCTGTACTTGATTTTTGATTGTATAAGCAGCTTAGGGTCAAAATAAGTCAGCTGTGTACTGTCTGCATCTAATTATAATAATCAGGAAGTGCACTGTTGGCAGTTGTTAGCTTTACCATGATGGCAAAACTTCACTCTGGTCTCTGAAAGTTGTGAAAAATGCTTACAAACACATCACAATGAATAATCAGGATGCTCTGAATGCATATAGTAAGTGAGGAATAACTTTGGACGACTGCAAACCGTTTAAAATGAACTAGCTCTGTTTTTCACATTTTTAAGACAGTAAAAACCAGGTACAGTGCCTTAAGTCTTTTTTTTTCTTTAAATTTTCCCTTTTTTTCTTTTTTAAATGATCCATGCCTGATCAAAAAGAAACTACATCATACACTGTTATGTATTATTTTTCCATAGGCTAATACAGATGCTTCGGTCCATGCACTTATACCCATTAATATGAATTTGTCTGTATATAGTAGAAACATTATAGTAGACAGATACTTGAGATGGGTATAATTGACTCACTGGCTCTCCTGGCTCATTTCCTCCGAGGATCCTAAAGCCAAAGCCTGTGTCCTTCCTCCACAGGAAAATGTCCTGCTCCTGGAAGTCTGGAACTAGAGAACAATCGAACATTAAGACTGTACAGGATCTATAACTACACATGCTTATACCAGTGATATTGAACACGGCTCTACTTTTAGTCCACAACCATACAAAAAGAACATCCACATGTTTATGTCTGCATACAAAGATGTGTAGCTTTGCAGGTATGAAATATTTGCCAGACAAGTCCAAAATAATATCTCTCTGTAGTTTTTATACAGAGGGACATCAGTCTGGTCACCACTCCCACACCTTAAGCCAGGCTCATGCCAAGCAGTCAGATTAGTTTATTTCAGTGGCCACGTGAAACAAAGAAGCTTATTAGTCATCTATCATTTTGAACAAAATGACAGTTTAGTTTCGCTTATTGATTCTGCAGAAATCCACAATGTTTTTCTTTGCCCTGTGATAGTTTTCCTTTTCTTTCTTCCTCATAAGCAGCTATATTTGGATGGACCATGCATATCCCTGACTGGCTAAACCACCTGCGAATCACGGCCGTCTGAACTTTGGGAGATTCACCCTTGACTAGACTCACATCTTTGTAAACTATTGGAGACGTGTGTATAATGGATCCCAGGCAAATGAAATACAGGGTTCTAAGGGGAACTATTTTCAGCAAAGCTCAGAAAGCTAAAAACAGTACTCGCTCTGCCAAAAATATCTCAAAATTACTCTTTTACATATCTATAATTATCTGTGTTCACTGAAACTCCTAGCTCTGTCTAAAGTAGTATCTTTATATAATTCAATCTCAAACTTCAAACAGAAATCCATTGCTACTGTATGTGGTGATTTCATGATCGTTTTATATCACTGTGCGATATCCATCCACTGCCCCCTCGTGTGACCGCTCGACACAGACATTAATACAAGCTAGAGTGGTTATTGCTCTCTATCTATTTACTTGATTAGACTGAGAAATCAAACTTGATGTGTGCGCCCAAGCCTGTCGCCCTTAATCTGAATCCACAGCCAGTGACGGCTGGTGCGCATACAGAATTGAGTTTGTGTCCTCCAGTATAAGTGGGGGGACTCTTCGCTCCTAGTTTTGCATATTTATTCTTGTCTTTATGTATGTACAAGTCAACTAACTATCTAAGAGAGATTTCCATAGAGCTATCACAGGCCACCATCTCCAGGGCCAGGAAAGCCAGGAAGACGAGTTCTGAGGCAGAAGGCCTAAGCAGCCTGCTACCAATCTGTTCCCTCAGTCAACAGCTAAAGTCCCTGCGGAGTGCTGCCATCGCCTCCAATATATCACCATGGAGCCGCGAAAGGGACCGGAGAGGAAAAGTCACCGGGTTAACTGTAGCAATCTGTGCTTCCACTTTGGGAGGGTCAGCCGCGGTTAGGCCACACTGCTGTCAATGAATGAATCCATAAGTGATCTCCATGGCAGGGCATCTGGGTGAGAACGGATCGATATTTTCCAAAGACTGATGACCCTATGCGGAGTTCATGACATTACGGATAAAAACTGTTAACCACCAGTGAGGGCAGTTTGGTGAAAATATTAAAGGTGCACTATGTAACCTTTCTGTCTGGAGATGTGCCACCTGCTTGTCTCCGTGGAGATGTTATTGCTCTACCTGGAAAGCATTAAATGTATCTAGCTTCCAGTTATTCAATTACAGGTGTTTTTATTGCTAAAAATCCCTTGAAAAACATGCATTCCTACAATCCGCGGGGTTCTCTCTCCACAGATCTGATTTGTAATTTGGCCTGTTGCTTGTCTCGATTTAATGCTTTAACAACTTAGGTTCTTCTTAAAGACAAAACAGTAGGAGATGTATGTAGGACAGTTCTTAATGTTTAAAGATGACAAAATTAAGGTTTTTGGAATACATTTAATGCTGTGGAACATTCCAGACAAAAATCTCCACGGATTCAAGCAAGTGGTGGACGCTCCACCAGAAAAGTTACGTAACGCACCTTTAAACTGAAGACGAAATGTTAATGTGTGAAGGTTGAAATTCTGCAGGTGAGTTTTTAAGTCTCGGAGCGGGTCATTCTCTGAAGGGATTTTCAGCTCAGTACATTGTGTGCTTAGGACCTTGATCTCTGTAGACTTTTTCATTACGCCAAATGTTGCGTAGAGAAAGTTCTTAGCCACAGCCAAGGCCTAGAGGGTGAGTACAGTGGGTTTTAGGAGGAAGGCTCAATGCAGCATGAAGAAGTGGGGCGATTTACACCTACGGTTACAGGTCACTCCACAACCTCCCTGCTCCCTCATGTTCATGCCATTAAAACCAACTGGCTAGAACCATAGCCTTGCACTTATATAGCGCTTGTGGTTAATCTTTTTATTTAAAGCGAAGTCTCCGGTTAATTTCCTATTATGAGTGACCTTGTGTAATTCCCTTCTCCCTGCTGTCAATTTAGTTTTCCATCTAATGCCAACAACTGTGGAGAGGAGGCACAATATCGCAGCTCCAAAACACCACGGCAGGAATGTAGACGTGTCCCTCTTGGTTTTGTTTTACTCTGTCCACTACTCCTTTATTTTGCTATATTCATGGAAACCTGTTTTACTAGCCTGAGTCTTTCTGCCTACATCACATCTCATGGACATCTCAAATTCTAGTAAGTATATCCAGGAGGAGTCAGAAGATGTTATATCTGCTTTGGGCTCCTGTTTTATACTTGGCAGCGGGCGTAAGGGTTATTCTCTTTAATTGGAGCATCCTCCCTTTAGAGAGGCTCAGACTTGACAGAGGCGTGCAATCCACTGACATTCATTCTACTACAGCCGCTAAAAATATGCCCAAAGTGTCTTCAGGGATGTCTGGTGTAGTAAAAGTGTGTCAATGGCGGCATTGTTGCACTGGACTTGTGTGGGCTTATTAAACACATTAGAAATACAGTGTTAACGAAATTAGTGAAACAAAATATGACATCCTCCTCTTTTTGTCTTGTCTGTGACCGCAATATCCTTACTTACTACATACAAATAGGCCTGTGATAGATGGAACAATATTTTTTGGATCGCAATATTCATGGTAAATGGTCACATTTTAGTGCTTTTCCACCTTCAAGGCACTCAAAGCGCTTTACATCAAGGAACCACTCACCCATTCACACGCACATTCTTACACCAGAGTACACAGACAGTGGGGGCAAGGTGGGTTAAGTGTCTTGCCCAAGGACACAATGACAACATTCATCTGTGGGAGCTGGAATTGCACCGCCAACCTGTGGGTCAGTGGCTCTAATAGTGATGCTTTATGTCGAGAGCGGGATTCAAACCGCCAGTCTTTAGATTAGTTGACAAATAGTCTATAATAAGGATTTTTTTGTTATTTCTTTTCTGTAGTAGCATAAGGTTTCAGCTGTAGTGGGTTCAATAAGTAACTTCTACTTCAGAGTGTGTTATTGTGTCAGGCCATACATAGCTCATTTGTTTAGATAGCTTTAAAATCTACAGCAGGCGTCTAAGCTCCACATTCATTCATAATATAACTAACCTACTAAATCCATCATTTAACCGTTAACCCAAATATATGCAATAACAGCCACACCAGCACACCCCT